>LPNX010868788.1:1132592-1226584 GCA_001517045.1 Pseudotsuga menziesii | reverse complement strand
TCAGTTTAGGAGCCTCCTAGATCAATCCCTACAAATTAGGAGCCACTGGGAGTGTCGATACCAACCTCCATCAATTGAGTTCAGTTGGTGACTAGTCAAGCTGAGTTAGGAGTCAGTTACATTTTGTTCTAGTCCCTTACATTCAACTCTACTCAGTTGGTGCTAGGATTGCATGGATGCATGTAGGTGAGGTGCATTCACTCACCTACCTCAGTCAGTTAGACTAGTGAACACTGAATTAGACACTTGAGTTTGGGTTTTGAACTCCGATGAAATCCGATAATGATTTAAACAAGGTCAGTTAACCATTCAGTCAAGTAGAGTCCAATCAATTCGAATTTCCTCACATGAATTTGAATTGCATGAGCCTATTTAGCAATTGTAGTTCATTGCAATTAATTATCTAATTATTTTTGAATAATGAAAGCATTCACAGTTGCAAGGAATTTTTTCACTGTTTCATTCTTCAATTGCTGAGTAAATTGTATGATCTATCTTGTGAGTTGTGTGTTGGTCCACATATCAATGTGATCAATTTAATAATATAAAGGAGATACATGTTTTGATTTATCCTTAATTCCTGAGTTGGGATTGCATTCACTTATGCGGGGAATCCAACAAATCAAAACATGGATTTGTCTCGACTATGATCAAGAAGAAAAATCCCACTTGGTTGAAGAAAAACATGGTTCTTCATAGATCTTTGAATAAACCTCTTGGTTTCCTCAATCCAGAGCTCCTAAGTGTCCTCTCCAATGTTTTATTTTGTGATCAAAGATAAATTAGGAAAGAGTTGGATTTGCCTCAGATTTTGATGGTGTAAATGGTCTGAGACTTATTCATTCAGATGGGAGGAGGCCACTAGTTATAATTTGTTTTGTGGTGCTCAGACTTTGGCTAAGTAGTATCCAAAACTAATGTGACATCCATAGGATTCATAGGTTCCTAGTTAGGGAATATTGTTGGAATCTAAGATTAGATGGGATTCTCGCTAGTAGAGCGTGACCCCACAAAATTCCCTGATGTGGTGGTAGTTAGTTGTCATGGTAGTGGGCACTAGAAGGAACTCATTGAGAACTAAATTTATCCTTGTTATTTTGACTTCCATGTGAAGAGGGGTAAAAATATCATGAACATTTTCCATTTTTTTTCACATCTATGTGAACAAGGAAACCAAATATAACAAAAATGACGGGAGCAAATATGAGATTTAGACCTAAAAATATCCATATTGAATGTTGCAATGTTGACTTACAAATAAAAAGAGTGTATCATGAAGTGAATTTGGGTTAATATTTCAACACTAATCAATGTTCTCAACACAGTTAAACAACTAACAAACAAGACACTAAATATGTAGAATTATAAAATGTTAATTTAGTGTCCCTCCCTACAATTCACGGAATGCATGTGATGGAATGAAATTTCCAAGTTATACTGTGTTTTCTCCATTATCTCCCTCAACTCCTACCACCACCCTCATTATGAGGGTGAGGGTGGAGGATGGTGATCGAGAAAACATATTAAACTTGTAGTGAACCTAACCTAAAGATCTTTTGGAAGATCTAATAATTAGGTGGAGATGGGGAGTGATAATAGAGAAAACATATTAAACTTGTAGCAAACCTAAATTAAGAATCCTTTGAAACATCTAACACTCTAAAATGTTATACTGTGATGATCTTTTGGAAGATCTAATACTCAGGTGGAGGTGGGGAGAGGTAATAGAGAAAACATGTTAAACTTGAAGCAAACCTAACCTAAGGATCATTTGAAACATCTAATACTCTAAAATGTTATACTACGACGATGATGAATAGGAAAACAAATAAAACCAACATAGATTCTTCGGTAGGTCACCAAACCATGAGAGACCACACAATTTTAACCATACACATTTGCAAAAATTATAGTAGTATTGCTTTTGTTTCGATTAAAACATAACATTATGCAAAGTATTCGTGAAATGGGAAAAGGTTCACGTACACCTTCTCCACTAATTAACGAACTTCGTAAGGGCCTCCTCTCTTTTAAGATCCTTGAAATGGATTATTATTATTCATTGTGCAAAATAATTGCAGCTACAGGGCAGTCTTGCGAAGGAATGGACAAACTATATTTGTGGCCTTAAACATGTGGGTACCCGTCTTTGTCACACATGGGATGTATTGTCTTGGGATATGGACAATCTGACTGGATAGATCAGTACGAATAATGCCTATAAAGCCATTATTTCCTACTATATTAATCCAGTGACTCATTGGTGGTATAAGTTGTGGACCTGGCATTTCCCTTTGAAAATTGAATGTTTCTCTTGGCTTGTTCTGACCATCCGAGCTTTGACTTGGGAAAATCTCTATCGAAGAGGTTTTCAAGGTCCTTGCATTTGTGTTTTATGTTACAACGATGAGGAGCATACTTAGCACCTCTTCATGGGATGTAGCTTTTCCTTAGCATGTGGACCAAGCTGATGAAACTTCAAAATTGCAGTTTTTGCTAGAACAGACTCATGGTGGAGGAAAATATTTTGTACTGGAAAAGATGTTTTCCATATTTTAAAATACTTTATTTTTTTCTTCGTGGCATATATGGAAAGAGAGGGATGTCACGCTATTTGAAAATAACACACAAATCCCCTTCTAGGTAGCTATCAGGATTCACTGTCACTTTAAGGAGTTTGTGATTACCAAAAAAAGCACATACAATTCGATCCGTGATTGATCCAATTATTGATAAATCTTGGTGTTGGGCCTTATTTGATGGAGCTTCTAATGCAGGTAGGTGTGGAGGTGGTATGCTTATACACACCTTTGATTATCATTGTTTTCATCTAAGGCTTGGATGTGGACCGGGAACTAATTAGAGGGAAAAACTCCTTGCTCTATGGGGGTTAATTAAATTTTCCATTCGAAAAAACATCCTCCATATTCAAATATTTGATGACTCTCGGATCATAGTAGAGGAGCATGGACGGATGCAATTTACAAGTTACTCAATTAAAAAATTGGTCTCGAGATACAAAGAAGCTTCTCAAACAACTCAACAACTTCTCTATACTACATGTCTATAGGGAGGTCAATACTACTACTCATGGATTATCTAAATATGTTGTTAACCTCTCGTAGGGGTGCGTAGTTATGGAAGAATTATTAGTTTTTAATTTTTGTTCTTAAATTTTTTTGGGGGAACTGTCATCCTCTCTAGAAGAAAACAACCTCAACTATTTTGCAAAAAGCTTTAATATTATAGTAATATTATGTATCTCCTATATGAGATAGTTATGAGATCCGTTTAAGGCTTCTGATAGACTTTTTAGAATTTATGTATATGTAACTTTAATTCTTCGTTGATTTTTTTAGAAGTTATGTATATGTAACTTTAATTCTTTGTTGATTTTTTTAGAATTTATGTATATGTATATTAACTGATTCATTTTGTTCAATTTATAAGGTGGTTATAGAGAACATGCAATGGCCTATCTACACATCACGTGAATAAGAAAAGTGAGAATTCAATGGGGCATTGAACTTCTGCGATGAACAGAGCTATGGCGATGGAACACTGTGAACCTGACTGGCCTGATTTGCTACCTATGTTCTTACCCCAGCATGGAGTCTGTCCTCTCCCTGAGGGCTTAGTACCAACATGGAAAAAAAGTGGGAATAGGTTTGTTTATTTCTTTCTTCATGTTTTATTTGTGGTGCTTTTCTTACTAGTCTTTAGGGTTTTTCTCCCTGGTTTTGGTTCCCAGAGCTCCTCTGACATTGACGTCCTCTGCTCTTGTGGAAGGTTTTTTTCCAGTTTCGTCTTTGGCAAAGTGACTCTCGCTCTTCTCGCACCGACTGCTTGGTGTTCTCAGTTTTTGCAGTATTGGGTCTCTACTGGTTTTGTTGTGTTTTCTGGCTTTGGCCTCTTAAGACCTACTGCATTTTTTGTATTTCAACTTTATGGTCTGTGGGGTGGTGCTTGTTACGGAGAGAAACTCCATATGGCTTGGGGGTACTAGAACAGACAGTATGACACCAGAAATCAATCTTTCCCAATACACAAGAGCAGTAAGCAAATCCAACGCGAAGGGATATAGAATCGTACCTTATTCTGGACGATTGAAGTAGATCCCCGTCGAGCTTTCCCAATGCAATTGCAATTATGATTTGCTCTCAAAAACATCAAACAAAGAAAGCATGATATATATAAATGTGTTAGCACTACTCTAGCATATATAATCAATCATGTATAAGTAATTAAATACATCCATGGATTCAATATTCATATTCAAACTGGACATGAATTGGACAGGAAAAGCTATTTCTATTAAAAATCAGAGATACAATAATGACAAACTTTGTCGACACTTCTGCAAACTAGAGAAACCGAGTCCTCCACCGAGGCCTCCACCACTTCAATCCTCCATCTCTCGATAGCAAGCTCACAAAACGAAGGCAAGATTGGGAAGAACACTATGTGCTCCAAGGGACAAAGGGATGCAGACTCAAGTATAAGCAAACTTGAGGCAAAAATGGACTATAGTTTTCTTACTCTTCAATTTCTCCCCCTTCAATGTATCCAAGGGGTTCCTTATATAGCACTCCAAAGAGGTAATGGAGGGTCGAATCCAAGCATTCTCAAGGCATTTGGAAGGCCAAGAGTCAAGTTATTCAGACTCAAATGAGGAAAACTCCAAAAATATTTGTCATTTTGCACACATCCCGATGTACGCGGGTTTGAGGCCAAAAGCTGCGTATACATGCTAGTATTGCTTTAAAAGTCGCGTATAGGTATAAATAGGCAATTTTTGGGGATGATCTTGGAACATCAAAGGATAATCTAAGTCAATGGGGTCCAAAGAGTCTGCAGAGGGACAGAGAAGGCCATAAATTGTGATCTATATGGTGTGGTAAAATCAATTGTAACATATGCCCCCTAATGTGTGAGGTCAGAGGGGTAACATGATGGCCGAAATACATTATAAAATCCATCCCAGAAGTGGAGTAATGAAGACCTAGGTGGATGAAAAAGCCACTCATCAGTATAATACAATAATCAATCTCTCCATGTGACTGCAAATACATGTAGCAGTCTCGGATACATAAGAGCAATGGCCATGAATAGGCATGATATACAAAGTGTCATGCGTGGTCATCGCCACATACAATATACAATGGATCAAGATCTCCATAGTGGATGAAGATATATTATATACACTGGAAACACTGGAATCATGATCACGAGAGCTGAAATCTCATGAATACTGGCATGATCAAGGAGGTAGCATATATGGAATGCCACCAAGCAGGGAGGTCTTCTACACAAACCGCTACGAGTACATGTCCTACTATGTGAATAGATGTGTCGAGGTCAAACATAGTAGTCTATCATTTGATTACCGGTCATTGATGTATATCATTAACAGACGCGAGATAACCCACCGATAATGAGAATGGGAATCAAGGTACAAAGCGCAATCTAACAAGTGTGAATAGATTTGTTGAGGTCGAACGCTTGAAAGAGTCCATCAATCAGGGCACATTGATGTATTCCCAAAAACTGTCGATGGCAAGAGAACCTACCACTAATGATTGTAAGTCTTAAGGCACTCAAATGACTCTAGACTCCTATTCCAAAATAAATAATATGATGTCAATGGAATGGAATTCACTGGAAGGAGGGCATTAAGGCACCCCCCATCAACCAACATGAGGTACTCAACAAGGCTGTATAATGTGGAAGAACTCAACGAACAAGATGTGCACGAACCAGTAACAGTACCCGAAATGGTCAACATGCAAATTGAAGATAATTGAGGAATGGTCGACTTAGGCTTCAACTTCCTTCAAACAAGAGCATATGGCCATTGGTGACTGAAGGTAACCAGCATGGACTCGATATGCAAACTAGGACATCCCTGTGACACGGGAGGCATCAACAAAGGCTCCATGGGGACTGGAACCGTAACCAATTGGTGGAGATAAAATCAGATTAACGAGTACAACTCTTAGAGTCAAACTAATAACCCAACCAACAGATGTGATATACAGTGCTTTGTTCGAAGACGACACGACTCGACTGCTGCCAAAGATAACATATTTTCTCATTTGGCTTTTTATGTTTTTTTTAAATTTATTTTGGACTTTTTCAGATATTTTGAAAAGCCTAAAAAAGAATAAAAGTGCTTTATAGCACATAGCTAGGAGGAGACAAGTGTCAAGGGAAGGAAAGCTAGTTCCAAGCAGTGGAACATACCTATGCTCAATGCAAGGAAACATGTGTAAGATAATAACACTCAGGGGAAGGTCTCCTCTCGATAAAGGGGTGATCAAGCTGCAAAGGATATATAAAAGGCTCTGCTTGGCTAGACATGAGACAAGATCAGGCTATATGGCTTATAAATCTGAAGCAAGGAGCCAGAATAAAGCTCAAGAAGGCAACCAAAACTCATGAAATGGAATTACAACTTTATATATACAAGGGAGTCCCTATGGGGAAAAGACAACATAAAGTTCAAGAGGAGTATGAAGCTCTTGCTCAAGGACATGGAGGGACTAAAAAGGGACTCCCACAACCTAAAGGAGGCGTCTCAACATGGGTACCAAATGCAAAAGGATCTAACTAGGGCACCCATGTATGGGAAAACTCTACCATTCGCACAACACGACTTCTAACAGTAACATGAAGGTTCTGTGATATTATGGAATGGGTTCGTACCTAAGGTTAAAATGAAACGTTCATAAGGTCATGCAAAATGCAGGCGAATGTGAAATCCTAACCTATATGCCAGTTCATACGTTATACCTATAAAAGGAGTGAACAGATCAAAGACTCAGTCAAAATTCACTCAAATCAGGCCCCTACAACACCATATTAGTCCAAACGGTCCAAAAATGGTCAAAAACACGTCAAAACTATAGAAAGTGGTTAAATTTTTTTTTTTAAATCTATAAAATAGTGAAAAAATAAAATTTTCCATACCATTTGAAAATTTACCCAACATAGTGCATTTGAGACCAAAAACTTCAGAAGCTGATTCCAAGAGCATCAGTCCATAGAATCGCATTTTGTCTGGTTCAGGTAGAAGCTCATGCCCTTCTCTTCCATTTACATGTTTTTATTTTTAATTTTAATGGTCAATTTTTAATCTTAGGCCATCCCAAAGGGGGCGATTTTGGCTCATGCGGAAATCATGTCTCTTTCCACATATAGGGATGAGTATACGCGGAAAAGACTATGATACCCGTGTACATACGCGGTTGTTTTGAAAACAGTCACGTATAGGGCCATAAACAAGAAATTCAAAGGCAAAGACTTATAGAACTTGGAAATCCTTGTGCAGGATGGTTCTAGAATGGATAGAGCGTGAACATGGTGATGTTGAAGAGGTTGTGCAAGCTGATCTAATGGCTCAACAAACATTAAGGGCTTGTGGATTATACAAGTTTTGGCGCCTTGGAAGCTTAAGGGAAAATCCAAGGCTACTCCAGCTGCTAGTGGATTACTGGGATCCTGACTCAGAGACATTTCAGTTAGACAGGATGCCCCTCAGCCTCGAGGTTAAGGACATTTACTTTATCACAAGATTGTCTCGCAGAGGGGAGGTGGTAAACCTATGGTCTCGTGGGCTGGAAGGGGGGCTCAATATAGATGAGTACATTCTCATGTATTGTGTCCCAAATATAGAAAAGGTTGGGAGTCAAATCCCAACAAACTCGATCCAAAACCTCAGGTTGAAGGCCATACTGTTGGAACTGGGTAGGATAGTGGGATTGGCGTCCCTCCACCAAGCTTCAAGGCCTTTGATGTTCTATGCAGTGGAGTGTATTCGTCCTACAATATACGACTGGAGTACCTCACTGCTGAGCAACATGAAACAACAGCTTGTTGACTGCAAGATGGGGCAGGTGAGGAACTTCGGTTATGGAAGCATCTTGAGTGCTTTCTTCTTTGAACATGTGTCGGGGCTAAGCCCAAGAGTTGAGATTCCCCCACACGAAGTTTGAGATCTGGCTCAGCTAAGTTGGGCAAACATCATGTGGAGACTATGAGGGGAGCGGGTGGCCAACCCCTACCCAATAGACTTCTTTCTGTGGTGGCGTAGACAGATCATCGCCGTAGATGACTATCCCTATGCAGGGATCAAATTCCGTGGAGACCCAGACATGACCATACCACGAAGCTCTGCATATGGAGAGATAGGTAATGAATCTCAACTCCAACCTGTTTTTTGAAATTTTTTTTGTGTTTTTTGATATATGGAATCAAGAAGACATGTTTTTGGTGTAATGACATATAGCGATACTCTATCATGTACATGCAGAAGTGGGACCACGATGGCCAGATGGTTTCCCTCACCATCGACGGAGGGGAAGAGGAGATGAGATCATGGGTGTGGATGCGGAGCGTACGCTCCAAAGCATTCACACGAACTTCGTTAGATTGACACATAGAGTTCCCATGTGTTTCCTCTGGGATCACTCGTTCATATACTTCGCTGGGGCTGCCCAACTATTGTGCTGGTGCTTGTTCCTCAACTACTAGTGTCGGCGATGGTGGTGGGGGAGTCGACACAAGGTCGACGACATTTTCAGGCGTCGGTGTCATTTTGGCTTTCTTGGGCCGACCCTCTGGAGCTCCTGCATCCAGATACCGTTGAAACTGGGTTTCAACTGAGACTTTATTTGCACGGGCATCCTCGACAACGTCGACAGCCGCGGCTGCTAGCTCCTCCTCATCGTCGGACGAGTCAACAAGAATAAGGTTGCACTTACCCTTGCATTGTTGTATTTTTTGGGCCTTGATTCTTTTTCGGGCAACAGCTAGCTTCTTAATGATGCTTTTGGATAAAGCATACTCGGGGTCGGCTTCCTCGACTTCACCTGTCGGTACCTGAACTGGGTCGACAGCTGCTGGAGCCAGAAGGCTTGTCTGTTGCTGTGGTTATACTGTTGGTTGTTGTTGTTCTGTCGGCTGGGGGTCGACTACCTGTGCAGTCGGAGGTTTGACAGTGATGTGTACCCGACTAGTGGGCACGGTCGGGGTATCCTCAGATACAAATGTGCTGATATATAAATTGAGCTCGTAGTCTTCTTCCTTTTCCTGGTCTGTAAGTGGCTCTATGATGGAGAAGTCGACTTGTTTGGCATCCTCTAGAATTGGTATTTTAGTCTTTGCCTGTCTGGTCAACTCTCGAAAAATCTGGTCGACCGTCGGATAGTAGTTGAGGTCCTGTGCTTTAGGGTCCTGACCTCGCATGTACCAGACTGATGTGTGGTCAAGTTCTAACTGTATATGAGAGTCCACCGGGAGATTTCGTCAGATGTTTTGAGGCACCCTCCATCTCGTCGTGCGAACTTTTAACTGCTGAAACCAATTTTCTAAAAAAACTTTGCCCTGTGCGAGCTCATGCAGGGTTCCTTTTTGTGAGAAGGGTTTAAACCTGTGCATTTCAAACCTTGTCGGCTCCCGGAAGACTGGACTGCCTTCTGGACAAATGTGATACATAACAATCCAAAGAATAAGAGATGGGAACTTGATTATACCTCTGATCTCTTGGCAGCATTCACAGATGGTTTTGACCATGTTGGCGACATAGTCTCCCCATCGGTAAACCCTACCATCGGTAGCGATCGTGTCGACAGCCTCCAGCATCTCCAGTTTAAGGTCGCTGCTTCGACCAACCAATGTAAGGGTGATTGCTATGATTTTAGCCACAATTTGTGGCGTCCTTGTCGCAATCTGTCCTATCATCAATCCCTTAGAGTTTTTACCAGTCGGTGTGCCCGTAAGTTCTTGGACCAACCCTTCTTTGATCCCAATAGGTACCGGGCTTCCTTGGTCAGACAGACCCATAAGCTTGGAGATAACATCCCCTGTGATGTCAATCAGTTGGTCGAAGTAAAATTGACCGTTGTGATAACGACTGATAATGAATTTGACGGCTGCTTCCTTCGTCCCACCGAAGCTTGCCATCAGTGGTGCGTTAGGGTAGTTGAAGATGGTGCTCTTCCAAATTTTCTCTGCGGCCTGGATCATCTTTTTATCGACATATGCCCATTCTTGGATTTCTGTCCAGAGTTTCTGGAATGGACCCTCCTATACTTTGGCATTTTTGATATGCTTCAGTCTTTGGACCAAGGGGGTTTCCTCAACCTGTAGCTCTTTTGCCTTGGTCGCGGCTCGGGTTAGTTTGGGTGCCATTATGTCGGACTGGTCGGAGTTTTGACAGGGGTTTTGGTCTTTGGTCGAATGAAGTTGCAGGTGCTCTGTGGGTAAATGGTGTGGTGAATGAACCTTCGACTGTCCATTATTTATAGGCGTGGGTGTGGTTGAGTGGCGAAATTAGTGTATTAATGGCGGATGGGACAGTCCATCTGCAATACTTGAGTGCGATTTAATGGAGGATCTGTTTCGGCGCTCGAGGCCATCAATGCGTGATGGGACTCTTGAAGTTGATGGTCGATGTTGGTGGTGAAAATGGTCAGTCGGACTGGTCGATGAGGATGGTCGATGAGGTTGATGTCGGTTGTCGAAGTAGTGAGTTGCTGTCATGTTTGTTGTGTTTTGTGTGTTTTGTTTTGTTTTTTCGAAATTTTTAGCTTTTTATGGGTTTTGGTTGACAGTTAAGGTCGTTATATGTTTTTTTTTTAGTTTATGTAACGTTTAAGTCGGGCTCCATTTACGAGTTTCCGAAATACTAGGCCCTGTAAGGTTTTTAGTCGGACTAAACCATTGGGGTGTATCTCTTCGACAACGTAGGGTCCCATCCATTCTGTGTGCGATTTCTTTGGTTTTCCTTTGACTCGACTATTATATAGTAAGGCAAGGTCACCGACCGACAAGTTTTTGTTTTTGATGTTACGGTCGTGCCAGGATTTCTGTTGTTGTTTGTGAATTTCTTGGTGTTGTATAGCCATGAGTCTATGTTCTTCCAGCTTACTAAGTTGGAATAGTCAATCCTTTCTTGCATGTTCGACATCGACATGTAGTAGTTGGGCTACAATAGGTGTCTGCTGTCGAAAATGTAGGGGGACGACTGCTTCTTGCCCGTAGACTAGTCGAAAGGGGGTTTGGTCGGTCAACCGTTTATAGGCTGTCCTATATGCCCATAAGACTGCAGGGATTTTCTCGTCCCAGTCGTCTTTGTCGGTATTGCATATTTTGGTTAACCCTTTCATTAATGTTTTATTGAAGGCTTCAATCGCACCATTCGACTGAGGATGGTATGCTGTACTTCGTCGGTGGTCGATGTGGAACTGGTCAGTCAAATGTTTGATGGTTTTGTTGATAAAGTGTGATCCTTGGTCACTGATCAAGGTTAGGGGGCATCCGAATCTAGTTATGATGTTTTTGTAGATAAAATTAGCGGCTATCTCACTTGAACATGTATCGACAGGCTCAGCTTCTGCCCATTTAGTGACATATTCCACTGCAGTGATAATATATCTTGTACCTGATCGTCTGGCTGGGATAGGGAATGGTCCTATGAAGTCTATAGCCCAGATTTCGAATGTGAGGCTATGGTTTACAGATATCAAGGGCATTTATGTGCTCGACAGTGGTCGACCAAGTCGTTGGCATCTGTCACATCGACTAACAAAGTTTTTACAATCTCTGTGAAGTGTCGGCCACCATAATCCTGATTGTTGGATTTTCTTGGCAGTTGTGTCTGCTTGGAAATGTCCTCCTGCAGGTCCATAGTGTGCTTCATGCATGATTTGGTCTCGTTCATGGTCGAGTACACATCTTCTGAGGATGTCGTCTAACCCCATTTTGTAGAGAAATCCATTGATGAGGTTGTAAGGGGCAGCCTTCATAGCTAAGATTTGTTTTTTCTTAGGGTTCAGACCTCCGGGTGCCTGACCTGTCTCTAAGAACTGGGCAATTTCTTCTAGTTCTTCTGGCACTACTTCTATACGAAATAAATGTGCATCCGGTAAGTTGTCATCGACCCCGGTCAGTTCCTCTCCTGTGTCTATACGGGATAGATGGTTGGGTCTGACATTTAGCTTCCCTAGTCGGATAACGACTTCAAATTCAAATTCTTGAAAAAGAAGTAGCCATCGACAAATTCTTCCATGATGAAGGGGTTTATTGACAAGATACTTCAAAGCTTGATGGTCAGTGTAAAATATGAAGGGGTTGGCTAAAAGGTAATGTCGATACTTTTGAAGGGCAAAGACCATACCTAGGGCTTCCCTCTCGGTGGTCGAATAGTTCTTTTCAGCCTTATTTAGTTTTCGACTGCTGTAAACTATAGGGTAATCCATCCCATCATCCCCTGGTTGAGTCAAGATTGCTCCAATTGCTATTCCTGATGCATCAATGTGTACATGAAATTTGGTCAACCAGTTTGGGAATTTGAATATGGGGGCTTCGACTAGTTTTCTTTTTTGTTTGTCGAAGGAGATCTGGCATTCTTCGGTCCATTTAAATTCTTGATCTTCTTTTAGGATCTCTTCCAGAGGGTGGGTCATGTCTGAATAGTGTCTGATAAACTTCCTATAATAGCCTGTATGTCCAAGTAACACCCGAACTTGTTTAGGGTTTATTGGTGGCTTCAGGTCGAGGATGATTTTAATCTTGGCAAAATCGACCTTAATACCATCTTTACAAACAATATGTCCTAGGAGTATCCCTATGGGAGTCATAAAGATACATTTCTTAATGTTCAAGGAGAGTTGGATCTGTCGACATCTTTCCAACATGAGTCGAAGCCATTGGCAGTGATCTTTTAGGGTGGAATATATTGTCCAATCGTCGAAGTATACTGCCATGGTCTTATATATGTACTCTTGGAAAGTCTTGACAACAATTCGGGAAAACACTGCAGGTGCGTTCTTTAGCCCAAAAGGCATAACTCTGTAAGCAAAAGAGCCAAATTCACAGACAAATGTTGTCTTCTTTTGGTCTTCCTTTGCTATGGGTACTTGGTTATACCCTGAGAATCCATCTGTAAATGAATAACATTCATGGCCTGCAACTTCATTCAAAATTTCATCAGCATAAGGGGTGGGGAATGGATCTGTCAATGTGACTTTGTTGAGCTCCCTAAAGTCGACACAAATTCTCAACCTTGTCGGGTCATGTTTCTTGGGCTATACGACCATGGGACTTTCCCATTCGCACTGGTCGATGGGGTAAATGATCCTTGCTGCTAACATGTTGTCGATTTCCTTTTTAACTATTTCTTTATACTTATGAGCTAGTTTATAAGGTATTTTCTTGACAGGTCGAACATCAGGTTTAGTGTCGATTTTCATCTCTCCCATTTCCTGTACTAAGCCTTTTAAATCGTTATAGTCTCTTGCAAAGACATCCTGGAACTCTCTAAGTAAGTTCACTATTTCGGTGGTCTGTTGGTCGTTCCAGTAGTCACCAATCTTGGCTATTTTTGGACGGTCGTTATTTGAAATGTTGACCTCCTTGGTTTTCACTTTGACATCTAACCACTCGGGGGCTTTAGCTTCATTGATCAGCCGACTTCCTTCTTTGAACTGTGAGAATGTTGCAGGAAAGTCGGCTGCAGTCATTCTGTCAAGGTCTGGTTTGTCGGTGGTCTCGATTTTTAGGATTGAGTGGATAGGTTTTGTTGTTTCCACATGGTTAGATTTCCATGTGAAACTTTTGCCTTCAGTGTGTTCATTTTCTAATTGTAAACATGTCAACTGTGATTTTGACTTAGTTTCGATATTGTTACAATCCTTGGTTTGTCGATGGTCGTGGGGGGGTTGTTTTTCAGTTGGTTGAACAAATTGTTTGAGTTGCTGTGTTACCTCAACCAGTTTTTCATCTTGAGGTATGAACATGAAGTCTTTGATAAAAATTTCCCTCAGTTCATGCCAGAAGAAGGTTTCTCCTCTAGCTTCCTCCATCTTGTACCATTTATTAGGTAAGTCGGCTAGGGTTGAAGGAAACAGATGTGGCCAGGCTCGCTCATCTTTGTAGCCAAGTCTTCTCCACTCCTTTTCACAATTTTTAATATGTTCTTCTGGGTTTTGTCCTTGGATAAAGATAGGAATTTGAGCTTCCTGGGTTAACTTTTTCCCACCAAACCGTTCGACAAAGAAAGTTGAAGCAGTTGTCCAGGTCTGGAGTTTTGTCTGATGGGTGTCCCACCATCTAGCTACTTGACCTGTAAACATTTCCACTAAGCTTTGAAGTCTGCCATGTTCTCCAATATTCTTAGATACTTGTTCGACATGCATGATTGGGGATTCACTTTCCTTATACCTGGGCAGTTGTGTAGTGTGTAAGTTAGTTGGTTGTAGGGTAGGTCGTTCCCTGACTTTCTTTTCAAATATTTTGGGGATGATTGAGACTATGAAGCATTGCCGGGTGGGTTTTTTCTGTACTTTTTGTATAGTACAGCACCCTCTTGCTTGTGTTTCATAATTTTCCATCTCCCAATCATATAGTTCAACATCGGAGTTATAACCAAGTGAGTCTTGGTTACCTAAGTTGAGCTCCCCATAGATGTTTGGTTCAGTATATTCTGTGTTCTTGTGGATCTGGTAGAGCTGTCTAACATCGACCTCCTCATTAATCGGTTCCACCCAAGGTTGTCCTTAGGATGGGTTAATAGGTGCAATTACTTTTTGACCATTTCCTTTTAGCTTGATTCGTTCTTTATCTAAAGATATGGATGCTTTCATCTTTCGTCCCCAAGGTCGACCAAATAGGGCTGGGAAGGAGCTAGATCCTTCTTTTGGGTCAATAATTTCAAAATCAACCTTTGTAGAGATTCCTTTGATGGTCGTGTCGACATTTTTCCAAACCCCTATGGGTTCAATGTGGCCTTGGTCGATGAGTTTTAGGTAGATGCCTGACTCATAGAGTCGAGGTTTTCCCATTTGCTCCCATGTATCCCGTGTCATGATGTTCACTTGGGACCCAAAGTCGAGCACGACTTGTCGGACATGGTAACCTTCGATTTCCAGGTCAACAAGTGGGTCGACATCATGTTTGTCTTTTTGAGTTAGGCTGCAAATGTTCTTAGTTTGTCTTCCAAGGTTGGTATTTTTGACGTTATGCAATAGGTCAATAAACTGGGCTACGGACTTGTCTGTTTGAGTGAGATGAATTAATTGTTGTATCATGTTAGGTCGATTGTTAACATTGTCTTCTTGTTGTGTAATGTCGTGAAATATGTGTGTGGCTTGTTGATATATTTGTTTCTCTTTCATAGGATCAGGATAACCCTTTGTGTTTGTAATTTTACTAATTTGAGGATTATCAGGGCCTGTTTTTGTGCCTTGTCTAGTGACAATATGTAGATTTTTAGTAGTTAATACATCATGCTTCTGGACACAAGACAAGACTTTAACATTTTTCTTATTATTGATTTTCTCTAACATGGTAGGACAATACTCCAGGGAGTGATCACCTACTCCACAATGGTTACAGAATTTAAGTTCAGTTTTGTTCTTGTATGGACAGTCGACGTATCGGTGACCTTCTTTATGACATATGAAGAACTGGGTGGATCGACGTGGTCGTATGTCGCGATTCCCGACAAATTGACATCTGCCTCCGTATCCTTGTCGTCGATTGTCGTATCGACGCTCATATCGTCGGCCATCATACCTTTGTCCGTTCTGGTCGTTTGTATTATTTTGCTCATTGTTTTGTGCTACTGCATTCGTCTGATAGACCGCCTGATAGTTCTATCTGTTTTTCAAGTTTAATTGACAGTCAGCCGTGTTGTGACTTTTTGTCTCACAGATGGCACACTAGGAAGCCTTTCCGTTTTTCATGTTATACGGGCAATCTTTCGTAGAATGATCTCTGTGTTCCTGGCAGATGTCACAAAATGATTTTGTTTGTACAAAGCGGACGTCCTATCAACTATATTCTTGTCGACAGTTATCTTTCGAATGCCCGGCCGTCGAGCATTTAGTGCACCAGGTTTCCTGATTTTTTAGGGTCAGTTCTTTCAAGGACTTCTACACATTTTCTAGTTGTTCCTCTAATCTGTGGTCTGTCGGATATGCAGGTATATCTTCATCCATCTCGACCTGTAGAGCTTTAGTCAGCGCATCCTCATATGTCTTGAACGTTTCCAAACTGATATGTCGACGTACTTTCTGTGATAATCCTGCAAGGAACCATTGAATTAGTAGTTGTTCATCTATAACATAATCTAACTGGCTTAATATATCCTTCCAGCGTTTGTCGTAGTCCCGGACTGTCTCCCCTGGATTTTGTTGTGTTGTTTTAAGCTTTTTGGCGGCCAGGTGCTTGGCATTTGGGGTTTTGAAAAAGGATAAGAACTGCGCCTTTATCTCAGCTTTCGTTGCTTCGGGTGTTCGTTCGGAGAATGTCATGTACCATGTCAGTGCTCTCTTCCGTAATGCTCCTGCGAATTGCGCCATCTGGTGATCTTCATCTTTGACCTGGTTTGCTTCCCAAGTCGACTCACAGACGAACCAATGTCGTATGGGGTCTTCGTCGCCCTCATAAAGGCGAATTTGGGCAGATCCGTGACCCATGTCTGAATCACTTTCACTGCTCTCAGACGTCGGCGGAGGTGGAGGTAGGGGTGGAAGGGGTGGGGTTATTGCTATAGTCGGGCCTGCGGGGCTTTGGTCGATGGAACTTGTGCTCCGATCGGTGGTCGATTCTTCTTCAGCGTACAGTGGATTGTTGTGGATTTGTACGGTTAATGGTCCACTGCAACTTTGTGTGCGCAGTTCTGGTTGTTCGATTTCTTCTAAAGCTGTACTTAGCGGGGGGGGTGCTCCTTCATGTGTCGGTAAGAGCAATTGGATACTCCGAAAGGATGGCGCCATTTCAAAGGTCACCCAGTTCCCTTCAACCGGTCAGCGTATGACAAGATGTCATCCCGGGTATGGTTCGTCACCTAGTCAGCTCCAGATAGTAATGTCACCAGCTCGTAGTCGGAGGTCGTCTTCGATAATAGTCTGTATGCTAGTATGCGGGTTTGTTGGGGAAAGGGTTATTCCGTTGTCAGGGGCTCTTAGTTGTAGAGCTTATGACTGCTCTATCCACACTTCATCTTCTGTAGGGGGCACTTCTTGCTCCAAGCCCTCTTTCTGTCGGTCATGGCCGACATTGGCGGATTCTCCTCTCGGTCGGTCTCCCTAGGGTTTTGCTCTTTGTGCAGCCCTACGGCTCTTTCGTGTCTTGCTTCCCTTCTCTGTTGTCTTTCGTCCCTTTCTTGTTTCTTAATGTCCGACATACTCTCTTACAATACTATTTCTTGAAGTCCTCTACGGTCGACTTTTCATTACTAGTGATGGCTATCTCCTTCAGGTCGACTAGGATCCACTATACTCTATCTCCGACACATGACCAGATACCCCCCCATAGCCTACCCGACGCTTTTTAGAAAGCTCGGATAGTTCTGTCTATTTGTTCAGGAAGTATTCCCACTCCCGTTCAGCAATGAATTTCTCCCACTTCTTCTGTTTCTCCGCCCAATTAGTGTTTGGTGGCGGTTCGAGGAGTGATGGACGGGTTTCGACAATATGGGCTACCCCTTTCTCGATCAAAAATTTGAACAGCAAGGTAGGTAGGGAACACAAAAACTGTTCGGTGAAATCTGTGTAAAATTTAGCTTTGACAATTTCCACGGACGTTCTGTCTTCGATTGCTTGTTCCTCACAGAATTCGTCGGCGATCTTCTCACACCACTCCGATAAATTTGTTCGGCCCCCTCGAATCAGCTTCTCCAGCAACTGTTCTTCTTTAGGTGCGTCGGTCTTTTTCATCCAGAAGTTGCTTCAGTAGTTGTGGCATGGATTCGACGAACTTTTCGTGTGTCTCGGTGAAAAATCTTGCTTTGGCTTCAGCGACTGTTAATCTGTTCCTACGTGCATAATTTTGCAAATAATTGGCAATTTTACGCTCCCACCAGTCCTTGATCTCCTGCTCTGGTATCATATGTGAGCATATATTCTAGACATGTACTACCGGCAACGGAACCAATGTTGTAATCTCACAGATCACATAAGGTTACCAATAATACATACTAAAACATACATAAATATAAACAGAGACAAGAGACAAGAACAGATAGGATGAAACAGAATATTATTATAGTGAGTTCATACAAAGCACAGAACTGAACTGAGTTCTTGTTTGGCTCAACAGCCTAATATATACAATTGACAAACAGTTACAAAATAACTACCTATCGGTTCGGTGAATAGACGGGACTGTTAGTTAGCCGACCTAATCTTTCTAGTTAGTCGGCCGACCGACTTAGTCGGCTGATTGACTAAGTCGGCCCATCGACTTAGTCGGCTGATCGACTAAGTCGGTCTTCGTTCAAGTCGACTTATGTCGACTTGCTCCTTCTACACCATGGCGCAAGTTGAGGACTTGCCTGAGGCCATGCAGCGCCAGGTGGTTGGAGTACCATGAGCATGGGTTCGTTTGTTTCACCAGCTAGCTAGAGCCGTAGTGTGTTACCATGATCAACACCCTCCTTCCCCATAGGCTTAGAGGATTGGGGTGTATTTTTTGTATGACCGTGTAGTATACATTGGTGGCTCGAAAGCCCCATTTTTGTGTATGACATTTATGTATTATGACATCACATTCTTTGACATATATTTTAATGAAGAAATACCTATGATGATCGGTTATTATTCTATTTACATGTGTAAATGTGCTTGTGAATTCTTTATCGTCTATGAAACAAATGCCAATCTAGTACATAGTTAGCATATGAATCAGCAACTTGATTAAAATTTCTCGTAATATGGATGTATGCTATGTTTGCAAATTGTCGTTCAAGCAACCTCACACACAAGAACCTTTGTAACAAAGTTGGATCCCTAACATGATACAAGCCACTAAGGTGTGAAATACCACTAACTGTGAACCAAGACATACCTCAAGAAAGTGAATACCATGTGAAATGGCATCACGCAATAACTCAATAACGACACTATACTCTCCAACATTGTTCGATGAAGGCCATAAAAAAACCCCTCCTGAAGACAACACTTGACCCGTAGGAGTATAAATCACCCAAGCAACCAAATTTGAGTTTTGAGTGTGGCGCCTAGCCCCATCAGCGAATCCTACATAAACTGAAGACTTTGTCGACATTTGCCACAACAAACGGAAGCTAGTCAACAAACTCGATCACCATAACTAGACCAAAACTACGCTATGCAAATGTACAATAATATACAACAAATCAATCTCGGCTTAAAATAATGCATAGTACTTCTTAAGATAGAGCCCATTTCTAGGCTTGGCCAAGGCTGTCCCCTTATAATCGACTAACTCGTAGGAACCTTTCTCTAACACTTGCTTAACCACGTAAGGACCATGCTACATGGGATTAAACTTTCCTTCCCTCAAGGGTTTCTTAGCTTGGTCCCACAAGAGAACCAAGTCACCTTCACTAAACCTCCTAGGACGTATAGAATTATCATACTGGACCTCCATGTGACGCTTGTTAATCTCAAGAACCACTAAAGCATCTCGACGATGCTCATCATGCTGCTCCAAGTGGACCAAACGCTCTTCCAATGTGAAAGTGTATGGTAAAAGCTCCACAGCTAGCTTCAACAAAGGGATTTTGCACTCAACCGGTAAGATCGACTCCACCCCATGCACAAGCTGATAGGGAGAAAAATCGATGGCAGTCTTAACCGCGGTTCAATAAGCCCATAAAATAGGATATAACATGATATGCCAATTGGTCTTGCTTTGTGCGATGGTTCATTGGAGAATGGACTTAAGTGACTTATTCATTGCTTCAACATGTCTATTCGCTTGAGGATAGTAAGAAGAGGAATGTTCTTGCTTATACCCTAACTTCAAAGACAACTCCTCCATCATCTTTTTCTGAAAGTTCCTGCCATGGTCACTGACAAGTTCCCTCGGAATACCAAACCGGGTGATAATCTGGTTGAATACAAAATGCACGACTGTCTCACCGTCGGATTTAATTGTGGGCATAGCCTTTGCCCATTTCGTGAAATAGTTAACAACCACAATAATGTGATGGTGCCCCCCAACCGAAGCTGGGTTGCAATCCATAAAATCGACACCCCATTTGGTGAAGGGACTAGTAGTGATAATCAGATGCAAAGGAGCTGGACGAGAGCGCATATTCCATGCAAACACCTGGAAAGGGTGGCACCGCTTGACCGCATTGACGCAATATTTAAAGATGGACAGCCAAAAATAACCCGCTCTCAAAATATTTTGAGTTGTAGAAAGCCCAGATAAATGACCACCACACGCCCCTCCGTGGCAATCATTCAAAACAACCTCAGCCTCCTCGTGAGTTAAGCAACAACGCAAAATGGAATTGACCCCACGACAGTACAAAGTGTTATCCACAATGAGGTAACTCTTCGCTACATGACATAGTCGTCAACGTTCATCTCACGAGAGGTGAGAAGGAACCTTCAAGGTTTGCAAGTAGACAATGATGTCCCCATACCATGGGTCCACAGTCGAGATGAGAATTATGTGTTCATCAACGAACGAGTCCTCATGAATCTCTCCCTCATCCAAACTTGAAAAATCAGATATAAGCTTAGCAAAAATCAATGACTTCTTCGACTTCGTCGAAACAAACTCGAGGTCAAATTCTTGCAATATCACAATCCATTTATTATACTTTCCCCCTATCATCCTTCTGGTGAGGACGAATTGCAATGGATTAACATGAGCTATAACAAAAGTCTAGCGAAGAAGGATATAATGCCTCAGACGCTGAACCGCATGGATGATAGCTAGGGCCAACTTCTCAACATGGGTATAACAAAGCTCCACGTCAATAAGGTTTCGGCTAAGATAGTAGATGACATGCTCATGAAGCTTCTCATCCTCTTGAACCAATACCATACCAATCACCTCTTGAGACCCATCCACATATATCAAAAAGTCAAGGTTATAGTCGAGTGGACTAAGCACGGGGGCCAATGCTAAGGCTCTCTTTAACGCATCGAAATACTCCTGGGATCGCTCATCCTAGATAAACGGAGTGTCTTTCTTCAACAAACGCATAAAGACTTTGGTCAAGTTCGAAAAATTGACTACGAATCTTCGCAAGAAGTTCTCCATACCTTGAAAACACTGAATATGTCTAATGTTACGTGGGGAAGACAATTGAAGTATTGCCTCAACCTTCAAAGGATCGACCCTTATACCCTCCTTGGAAAAAATGAACCCTAGTAAGCGACCAACCTTCATGCAAAAGATGTACTTATGAGGATTTAACCGAATTTGATAACGACGACATCTTTCAAAAACCAAACGCAATAGATAAGGATGACGTGCCCTCATCTGAGAGTGAGCAGCTAAGTCATCCAAATACACTTCAATAATCTTTTTAAGATCATGAAAGGCAAAGGTCATATCCCATTATAATGTTGCTCCGGTGTTTTTAAGGCTGAAGGGCATCTTCCGATACGCAAAATTACCCCAAGGACAAATGAAAGCAGTCTTATGTTGGTCCTCCGTTTTAATCTGAATTTGATTATATCCAGAAAATGCATCCATAAAGGAGAAAACTTCGCTCCATGCACGCTCATCCAAAATTTGATCAATAAATGGTGTGGGGAAGTTATCCTTACGACAGGTGCGATTCAAATCTCTAAAATAGGTGCATACACGGATCGTTCCCTACTTCTTATCCACTAAAACGAGGTTTTACACCCACTCCGTCAAGGGGAACGGGATAAAAGAAGCCAGCTTTGAGTAACTTCTCTATCTTAGCCTTAATAGTGGGTGCTTTCCTAGGATTCATTGCATGCAAGCATTGTCGAATAGGTTTAGCATCCAGATAGGTTTTAATTTCATGTTTGACAATGCGAGGGTCAATTCCTAACTTTTCTTGATACGACTAAGCGAACACATCTCAAAATTCTTTAAAAATCTCAGTGTGCTCTCTAATTTCATCGGGGGAACAATCCGCCCCAATGTACACGTTTTCATTCTTGCAAGGAATGCAAGAAATATTGATAGGTATAGTTGGTGACAAGTTAGGCATGTTCCCTTCGGCATACTTGCTAGGAGAGCCTAATGGGACCACGGGCCTACCAATTTTCTTGCTAAAGATCGCCTTAAAGTCGTCACACTCAATATCATCAAGCTTAGGGAGAAAATAAGATCTATGATGCAACTCTCCCTAAGGTTGCTCCAACCTAGACATAGCCTCGAGAATAGCCTCATCCGATGGAAATATGTCATCAAGGCAGTCATGTGAGTGAGATGACGACACTACCCAAGCAAGAAATGCATAAGGGTCCTCCTCCTCTGTCCGCGAAGAGGAAAGACTAGACTCTACAACCGAATCAAGATTAGCTTGATAAGCCACCATAGTTGTAGTCAACGACATGTCCATCTCGGTAGGGATAGAAAATTCACCCGAAGTACTCAGAGAAGGAAGAGTCCAAGGATCCTCCATATGTGAAGTGCGAAAAGGAATCTAACTCAACAACGTTGAAGCATTGCCAAGACTAGAATCGACCATCAAAACGAGGGCGACACAACTAAAAGTTCCCATTAGCGAAGGATACATGCCCACCCCAACATTCTCAGTTGTCGACTGAGAATGATTGATAACCGGGATAGATGCTCCCGATAATGCTTTCGAACTAGAATTATCAAAGGACCTTTGATAGATCGTCACAATCTTCCCATCCAAAGGAAAACAAACAACCCAGAAGAGTGACGATGCAACCGCTTACATATTGTAAATATAGTTCCTACCCGGTAAAAGATTATAGTGAAGGGGTGCATCAACCACCTAGACCTCAATCGCGACGGTATTCCCTCTCAATTAGACCTCAAGGGAAGGAAGAATGACGTGCGGCCGAAATGATCTTCCGTCAAACACAGTTAACATGGTGCCCGACTTAGACAACGCAAGAGAACCCAACCCCTTCCAACATGACAAAGAGATCACGGAAGCCACATTGCCTTCATCAATCACAGTGTGCTTAATGGTGTTGTTTAAACACTCTACATGAACTAAAAGGGACACATAGTAAGGCAAGCGAGGCTAGACTCCATGAGTTTCAAATTTGATCACCGAAGGAGAGCTTCCATCAGCCACCCCAAGAGCAGACAACAAGGCTTTCCTTTGCAGAGGACAAGTATGAAAGAAATTCTAAAGCAGACATCGCACAAGGAGTCCGACCCAAATCCTCGGTGATAGAATAGTTTTGGGCAGCTCAAGCATTAGGATTGTGACCTAAACGCTTCAAGGCTCTCTTAGGAATGTGAGGTGGAGCTTCAGGCTTATCACTAGGTTTTTCGATATGCAAAGGGCTCTCAGGTGGAGCAGGTTCTTTTCCCAGCTCAGGTTGCGACGTACCATAATCCTTAGAACGAGTCACAACATTTTCGGCGAACATCATATTAATGAAACCATGGCCACTAACGGTGTCCAATGGGTTTGGAGTCCCACCATAAGCACCACCAAGATCCATGGTCCTCTAGTTCATATTTTGATTTTGTGGTAAAGGATTTGTCAACACAGTTGGGCCCTCTGCAATGAACTTCGAGGCATCTTCCATCTGAGGGCACAAGTGAGTGAGGTGATCATCCCCACAAAGCTTACAAGGAAATTTAACCTTACACTTAGGTTTCTTGTCCATCCCACCATTATTGTTGTTGTTCTTTTCATTATTGTCATTTTCATTCCTATTCCCACCCTTTTGATTGTTTTTACCTTTCTTTTTATTCCGTCAAGGTTGTTGGTTACCGTTCTGGTTTGGCAATTGCACTGAAAGTACATTCGTCGTTTGGGTAGGATGAGACAAAGTCGTAGCTTGTCCCGAAGCAGGCTGGTTAATAGACAAATTATTCATTTGGTTTGTAACTGAGCTTGCGGGCTTGGCACTTGCGGAGCTAACAATGCCATCGGCATGTGGCCCATGTTTAAACTTAGGGTTGAAATTGGATCTAGGTGCGTTTGGTATGATCTCATACAAGAGCCCAAATTGAGCATAAATCAAATCCAGTTGTTGAGCTCTAAAGATAGCTTGTTCCTCGTTTTGCACTCCGGACGTGGAAACATCCTTCAATATGTAAGGCAATAAAGACTTCAGGAACCATTCTAAAAGGAACTTTGGTGGTATAAAGGCCTTAATCAATCTATTCCATGTACACCACTCTTGAATGTGATCAGATATATGCGTGGCTTTGTCCTGCCTAAATGTTGACAAGAATTCAGTATCGGCATCGTAACGCACGGGTAGCTGAAAGTGATTGAGGAAGGTCATAGCTAGGTCATTAAACGATGTATAAGTCCCCCCATGCAACTCTATGTACCACTTCGCCGCAAGCCCCGCAACGGTGCATTGAAATGGCCTTAATGAACCGAATCGTGATTCAAGGAGTTCGAAGAGCATCAAAGGTGGAATGTTGTGACGTGCTCACTAGGATCTTCACTAGACTTACCTTCGAACTTTAGAATGTCCGAAGGAAGATTGGAGGGAACGACCAACCATGTCGGGTCATGAGACACAGGATCATTTGTCGATCTTGACAAGTCAGGTAAGTTCAACGTTGCAAGGAAAGGGAGCCTAGGCTGAGCCATTTGGTTCCATGCTCCCTGATAGGGCTAGTTCACATAGGTTTGATTGCTATAGACACCATGACCTTGGCTAATGGAATAGTAAACTCCTCCCATTTGACCCATATAGGGTTGCGTGTTATACTTTGGAGTACCTCGAGGCTGGGGTGCTACGAAGCCATAATTAGGAGATTGATAAGCGAGTTGATACCCAGACCCATAAGGTGTATAGGTTTGTCCATAAGATGCTCCATATGTTGGTCCATAATACTGTCCATAAGATGGTACATACCCGGCTGACACATAAGGAGGCACATGGATTTGTGACGCTACGGTGTGACCAGACGCGGGACGAACATGACTAATGGTAGAACTCCGACTCGAAGGACCATGTGAGTTAGGAAGAGGATGTGTCATCAAAAATGCATTTGAAGGAATCGGTATTGAAGAAAATGGAATATGGGAAGGGATGTAACTTGTGCCCCCAATATTCACATGTTTAGGATCAGTCCCCCAAACGGGAACGATAATGCTAGGCCTAGGATGTGTGTGTTAAGGAACCTCCACCGCAGGGATGGAAGGTGTAATATGACTAATGCTAACAAACCTCTCCACCTAGAAAGGAATAGAAGTTCCCCCAGAGGCAACACCAAGGTCAACACCTGATCCGACATTGGTTGTCGGACTGGTCTCGGGAAGGTTTGGCATGCCATACCTTATTGTGCTAGTGCTAGTGGGTGCATGGTGACTCTCATGGTTTGGACTACATGACCAATACCGACGGTTTGCATGCATGTAGCTGTGAAATTGTGAAGGATCATCAGGCGATGTCCCAGCCATAGAAGGGCATAACCCTACCAGAGTCCCATATGTACTTGAATGTTCAACCTCCAATACGGGAGGTGGAAGATAAGGGATCTTCGGGATCTCAGGCTCATGGTCACTCATGGTGTGTGAATCAAAGTGAGAGTTAGTCCACTTGGACTATCTGGTTCTCTCTCCCAAAATAGGAGGAGACATAGAAGGAAGAAGTCTTGCCAAACGACGAGAACAACGAAGTGCCGCACCCGGATCCACAATGACTCAACAAAAAGAAAAGACTAAATCTAACTACACAACCCTAAGCAATCTAACGTACAGAGAGCACACTCTTAAGAAAATCTAAAGCCAAAAGACAAGCAAACCAAGGGGAGGATATGTGAGCTCCTGAATGCAGCAGGTATGCCTCGCCTAGGAGAGGCTTGAGACTCCCATACACTACAAGCGGAGGTTCGTAACCAATTATAGTGGCCCTCAGCTTCAATCCGTAAAGCGACTATGTTGTCCGACCCCTACCTGGCCAGGACACCTATAGAATAACCTTTGCAAGTACCCCCTGCGATACCTAGGTAACGCAACTAAGGTCACCCCAAGGTAATGCTTAAGTGGATAGTCGCAGGCTGGATCGACCGTATGGACAGGGTAGCAAAGCCCGAAGCCTGAAAGCACCAATCGGTACCCCAAGGGTGCATCAACCAGTACCTTCAAGGCCCCTAGATATGAATACGATCCTGGAAATATCTTCAGCGCTCACAGAAAGTGACCAGGGGTCGTCCCAATCACAATTGCGTGCGTTGCCTCATGCTTGACTCTTGTGTAAGAGGAGCTTCATGAGAAGCACTAATTATACCAAAGATTTCTCACTCTCACCTGGATAGACACCTAATTGTTTATGCTTAGTAGTCTTGGAGAATTGACTCACAATGAACTATTTCCAAGACTCTAAATCCTAATCTTGTTGGCGAACCCTATAAAAGAAAAATGTGTAGTTCATTTTAATTAATTGTTGATTTTAATGGTTGTGATTACTCAAAGTGAAATGGTCGTGCAACTAATGGTATTGAGACTCAACAATGAAATAAATGTGCACACCTAACAAACAATGCTAAGTGCAATATTTGTAGAATGAAAAACAGGGTATGCCACTACATGAGATGCAATTTTTTTCCTTCAAATGAGAATGCAATCATTGCTAAATGAAAACTTGACTATAATTCAATAAGCAAACCTAATGCTCCCAGATGCGGGTGATATTTCAGGTGTCAGTCGTCCCTCTTTTCGGCCATCGCAAAGAGCATGTGTAGCCCTCCTTGTGCCCATCATTGACACCCATCGTGACAGCTCACCTCTCTAGAACATTTAGGGCTCTTTGCGCGTGGGAGAAGCTCCCTCGGTCACTTTGGCTCATGCGACTCGGGCTGGCAAAGGTCCATCCTCATAGGTGCTTTCATGGCTCTGCTTCAAACGTTAATGCTTGCAGGTACTTCGAACGACAGGCGTCTTGTTCAGAGCGATGTCGAGATTTATGGCTTGGCTAGAAGCACTGCTGGGCTTGTTGTGCGTCGGGAGGTTCTCTATTTATCTATCTCAATGCACTATAGGTTCATTGTAGGAAAGAACGTTCCCCTGCGAATTGGTTTCAAGCTCAAGTTGGTAGCCATGTCCCGACAGAGAGGAACTCCTAGACAAGCTAGCTCCGGGCGAGGCAAAGCCCAGCGGGGTTGCAGTGCTTAGACCCTGGCGGATTACAAACCTCACATCTCTCCACGCATTCGTGTTTTAGTGGAAGCCTGGGAGACTCGAGTCCTCAACTAGAAGCTCTTGACTGGTGAGGATGGTAGCAAAATTAATCATTATTGGATGATGAAGAACATGCTCTGCAACTTGGCGGAGGATATGCTCAGCAATTGGTCTAAGGCTCAGGTTGTTGTTCATACCATGAAATCTAAAATAACAGAGATTGAAGCCCAGCTTACGGCTATGGACAATTCCTTTGCTTGGAAAGGCACGGCTGGCATCTCTAGTCTGAGCAGGATGAAGGCTGAGGGCCATGCACAGGGTGGTGGTGCCAATGGTAGTGAATCTGGAGGCCGGGATCTTACCAGTCTCGGTGGTAGCGGTAGTGCAACCAGTTGCTCAACTGAATCTCCTCCTGTCAATCCCTTTCCGGTCCCCTCTACGATTGAGCCTCTCTTCAAACGTATCAAGGAAATGTCGGCCCAACAGTCTGAGCAATAGCAGCATTCACTTTATCTAGCCCCAAATGCCGCCACCAACTCTCCTGCTTTGTCGCAGGAAGAAAGATGGGCCTGCCCCATCACTGAAGAAACTCCTCCAGTTTAATGGGCATGTCACCTAGGTTTTTTGGTCAAGACATTAGTGGTTTTGGTCGATCTTTAATTATATATCATGTCACTATCTGTTTTTATGTCTGATATGGAAATCTTTGTCTACGCTCAAGTATATGAGCATGTCATTTTTATTATGGATTACTATAATTATGTCTCAGTCAGTGGCCCTCAGGCTCGTACTCACAGCCATGGACATCTTAGACGTGAATACTATTAGACCAATATTATTTTTGAGAGGCTCTAGAGGGGGCTTCACCTCCTTAAACCTTAGGTAGCCAAGTTAAATTATGTATTTTTTTTGCCTCTGTAATATAATAGATCTGTGCAGCTTACACAAAAAAAAAGCAAACCGAATGCAAGTACCATGCAAGTGCAAAAATGCAAGAATGCATAATGATGTAAAAGCAAAATATTTTTGTATTTTTAGAAATAAACGAGATATAAAAAGCACTAACATACCCTACAACTCTCAGACCCTGCAACTACTCACAAACAACAACCAAGCAAGGCACCAAGATAAAACAGACCTAATGCACTAATCCCAAAACAAAAAGGAAAAAATGAATGACAAGAACAAAACCTAATTCAAAATAAATCAAAAGGGGTCTCTGATCAGAAACAAAGGTTGTATATAGACACCAACAGTACCCAAGAAGACTCAACAATCATCAAAACTCACCCAGCAGCACTCAATCTCCCAAATAAAGCTTAAAACCAAAGCATACCTGACTGTATGCAGTAAACCTGCGTATATACGCGACTGTAATGCAAATACTCGCGTACAGGAAGAAAAATAGGGCAAACTAATAAGGCAAGACCAAATTACTCCTAAAAGACACTACTAGGAAAACATACCTCCAGACTCGGCACAGAAACATAGAAATAAAGAGCAATTCAAGCACATTGTATACCCAATCCCCAAAGAAAAACAACTAGGAACCTCCCTAGCGGAGTCTCCAATTCTGTTACGGAGAGAAACTTCCTATGGCTTGGGGGTACCACAATAGACAGTATGACACTAGAAATCAATCTTTCCCAACACATAAGAGCAGTAAACAAATCCAACACTAAGGGATATAGAATCATACCGTATTCCAGACGGTTGAAGTAGATTCCCGTTGAGATTTTCCAATGCAATTGCAATTATGATTTGCTCTCAATAACAACAAACAAAGCAAGCATGATATATATAAATGTGTTAGCACTACTATAGCACATATAATCAATCATGTATAAGCAATTAAATACATCCATGGATTCAATATTCATATTCAAAATGCACATGAATTGGACAGGAAAAGATATTTCTATTAATAAATCATAGATACAATAGTGACAAACTCTGTTGGCATTTCTACGAACTAGAGAAACCGAGTCCTCCGCCTGGGCCTCCATCTCTCGATAGCAAGCTCACAAAGCAAAGGCAAGCTTGGGAAGAACACTATGTGCTCCAAGGGACAATGGGATGCAGACTCAAGTATAAGCAAAGTTGAGGCAACAATAGACTATAGTTTCCTTACTCTTCAATTCCCCCCTCTTCAATGTATCCAAGGGGTTCCTTATATAACACTCCAAAGAGGTAATGGAGGGTCAAATCCAAGTGTTCTGAAGGCATTTGGAAGGCCAAGACTCAAGTTATTCAGACTCAAATGAGGAAAAATCCAAAAATATTTGTCATTTTGCACACATCGCGATGTACACGGGTTGAGGTCAAAAGTTGCGAATACACGCGAGTATTGCTTTAAAAGTCGCGTATAGGTATACACGGGCAAATTTTGGGGATGATCTTAGAACATCAAAGCATAATCTAAGTCCATGGGGTCCAAAAAATCTGCAGAGAGACAGGGAAGGCCATAAATGTGTGATCTACCTAGTGTGGTAAAATCAACTGTAATAGTGCTTTTAGGGTTTTGACTGGGATATCACATTGTTTTTCTATTTTTCCTCTTCGGGTTTCATGAGGGTATCATGATGATTATAATGCATTTCTTAGGGGTTTGACCTTATCGTTGTTTTGTATTATTATTTGGCTTTCTCGGGCTTGACTTTCCCCGAGGTACCTGTGGTGTTGGGCTTGTCAGTTCTTTTCTTCGTGGTTTCTTTTTTCCTTATTTCTCTCACCATGTTGGTACCTTGTCGGCTTGCTAGGGTTCCTTCGCTTGGTCTCATGGCGACTTTGTGTCCTACCAAGACTCGTGGGTCTGTTGACGCCTCTCACGGTTACTACAAGGCCCGACAAAAGACCAAGGATATTAAGGCACTGGATGTTAAGAGATGTTATGTGCTGGGATGGGATGTTTTTTTGGACAAAGTCGAGATGTTGTGTAGGTGAGCCCTGGTCGGTAAATTGGAATACTGTAAGCTTGAGAAAGATGAATGGGCCGCCTGGGCAACCCAACACTAGAAGCCCTTACTGAACTACATTCCAACCATCAACAAGCTCTCAAATGGTTGGTATGTATTTCTTTTCCTCGAAGGGAAGGATGATACTCTCATTCTCAATTCTCTCTGGCCTCTAGGTAAGGGCTCGCTAGTTCTCAGCCGCTAGCACATAGGGTTTGACCCTGTCTGCAAATGCATTGTCATTCGCCACCTTTGGGTATTGATCCCAGCATTACCCCTGGCACTCTAGAGCAAGGAAGTACTTGTGGGCATAACAAACACTTTGGGGCAGTTTGTGGCATTGGAAGATAACTTCTTACACTCCTTTGATAAGTGCACAACAAAGGTTTTGGTTGAATTAAATGTTTTCGCAGGCCTAATGCCAGCTATCGATATTATGTACAACGACATAGTCCTTGCTCAAAGATTGGGCTGCCTTTATATGCCTTTTCATTGTCATTTTTGTCATGATACTGATCATCTCGGACGTTGCTGTCCTCTTTTGTTACATGGGTCTCCTCGGGTGAAGGATGGCGCAAATGGGGTCAAGGCTCGTCTTGTATCTTGCGGCCCTTTTGATGCTGGTATTTTAGTTATTCCTGTGGGGGATACCTCTCCTATTGGGGTCTTGGGTACTGTTTGTTTAGGTGGGATGATTACTTCAACTGCTAGGGTTTCGGGATTTATTCACCCGGGGACTATCAAGGACTTGGTCTTGCCTCGCCCTCCACAAGCACACACCTTGCCTGTCCCTTCCTTCTTCTCGGAGGCTGATTTCCCACCCCTTGATGGGGCTCCCTCTTCTCCATTATCTGATTCTTTCCTTCCTCCTGCTAGTCCCTATGAAGAGTCATCTTTCGCTGACTCCTCACTCTTGAAATCACTCACCATTTTCCCTGATAAATCTCCTATTACGCCTTCCACTATTCCTCTTGACTCTATTAGGCACCAGAATGTGACCATTAGAAGATCACGAAAATTTAAAACTATTCAGCAACCAAGGGATCCTTGGGTACTTCCGTCTTCTTCCATTACTACTATAATTAAAGAGGTGGCTAGATCCCATTGGTCTTCTTGTCTTCCATCCTCCTCTGGGGTACTTAGAGCAAACTCTTCCCTGGGCCTGGGTACTTAATGAAATTACTCTCTCTTAACATATGTGGTTTTGGAGGACTTACCAAGATCAAAGCCCTCGATTCTTTGCTCTCTGCTACCAAGCCTGATATGTTATTCTTTCAAGAAACAATGTGTGACTACACACATGCCCTCCTCTCCTTTGCTAAAATTAGACATGGCTGGGAATTTTTTGCTACTAACTCTCTCAGCCTCTCGAGTGGCCTCCTCTCGGCTTGGGATCCTACTATCATGTGTTGTAAAGCCTTTGTCTCCCCTTCTAGTATTTTGGTAAAGGCTGTATTGATGAATCGACCCTTGTCACTTTCCTGTCTCAATTACTATGGTCCCTGTCATAATAGGACTATTTTCTGTGAGGTTGCTGTTAATGAGGGAATTTTTTACCATACTAATTTAATCATTGTTGGTGATCTTAACTTTACCCTCTCAGATGCAGAGGTCTGGGGCAAAACTTCCCATATTGATCCACTCAACACTTATTTTGCTCAACTACTCACCCGTACCAATATGGTGGACATTGCATCGGCATGTATTAGCACTACTTGGAGAAATGGTAGATCAGGTGACAGGGGTCTTTGTAAAAGACTTAACAGATTTCTTGTATTGGAGTCCTTGGTACCTCTTTTCTCTCGGTATCTCTCCTGGGTTCACCATTTTGTTATCTTTGATCATTTTCCAGTATGTCTCGAATGGGATGCTTTAGTCCACGTGAGAAACTATCATTTCAAGTTTAATAGGGCCTGGCTTTAGGTGACAGACTTTTCACAACTAGTTGTTGCTTCTTGGTCCACGATGACATCTTTGCCTGAGTGTGATGCCATGACCAGTTTGGTAATGAAACTAAAAATACTTAAGGGTGAAGTCAAAGCTTGGGAAAAGTTGCAGCATGCAAGACAACGAAAGGAAACTGAGGACTTGGATATGGAGGTACAACAACTCTTTGCTCTGTCTCCTTCGGGCATCCTCTTTGTTTTTGAGGCTCATAAACTGGCATCCATTAAATGTAAAAAGGAAAAAATACTGGCACATGAGGTGCTCATGTGGAGACTCAAGAGCAGGGCCCTCTGCATAGAACATGGGGGTGCAAATACTAAATATTTCCATAGTTTTGCTTATGCCAGGAGAAACCATAATTCTATCTGGGAACTTGTTGATGGTTCTGGTACCCCTATCAACAACTTGGATCATCTCAAAAGCTTGGGGATGGAATATTTTCCTCCCTTTTTTGGAGGATGGGAAAGCCATCATTTCAGATCAATTACAGGTCATCAAGAATTTTCCTTCTTTCCTTTCCTCAGAAGACTCAAAGAGTATGAGTAATGAGGTTTCTTTGGGGGAAACTGAATTAGCACTAAAGAGCTTCAAGAAGGACACGAGCCTGAGGCCTAATGGCTCGCCGGTGGAATTATTCATCTTTTTCTTTGATTTGGTAAAACATTATTTGTTGATGGATGTTGAGCAATCTCGAAAGGAAGTGAAGGTGAGTAGAGCCCTGAACTCTACTTTTTTTACCCTCATCCCTAAATGCAACCTTCCCAAAACCTTTGCAGACTTTTGACCCATCTCCCTCTGCAACCTTATCTATCAACTCATTACTAAAGTTATCTCTAATAGACTCAAGCCCATCCTCTCCAGGGCTATCTCCATTAAGCAGTTTGGGTTCTTAAAAAACAGGCAGATCCAGGAACCATTGGGATTACCCAGGAAGTCATACACACTATAAAAATAAAAAAATTGGAGGCCTTGGTCCTTAAGCTTGACCTCATAAAAGCCTTTGATCGTGTAAATTGGACCTTCTTACGCCTTATCCTCCTTTAGATTGGGATGCCCTTGGAGGTGGTTAACTGGATCATGGGTTGTGTATCTTCAACAAATTTCTCAGTATTGATCAATGGCTCACCTTCGGGTTTTTTTAATGCTTCTAGAGTTATCATACAGGGATGTCCCCTGTCACCACTCCTTTTCTTTATGGTGATTGAAGGACTCAGCCGACTCATTGGGGAAGTAAAATTTGCGGGGAAGATATATGGTACAAAACTCTCGCCCACCCTTGCTCTTACCCACTTACTGTTTGTGGACGATGTAATTCTTTTTGGCAGAGGAAACTTTGAAGAATGGTATGCATATAAATGTGTTTTGGACCTTTCCTGCTCGGCGTCGAGGATGAGTATCAGCTTGGAAAAATATTCTTTTCACAGGAATAATTTATTGGATGATGTAAGTAACTGTATCAGTGCCATTTTACCTTTCAAAATGGATCTGATTGACTCAGGGTTTGAATATTTGGGCTTTTGGCTCAAACCATTGGGTTATTTCTCTAAGGATCGGAGATGGATCATCAAATCCTTTGAGAACAAGATTTGTCATTGGACTTCAACATTCCTATATTTAGGTGGAAGACTGATCTTGATCAGATCTATCTTATCCAGGATTTTGGTTTATTGGTTTTCTCTGGCCAGATTTCCAAGATCGATTCTGAATAGGGTGAGGCAATGTATTTTTACCTTCCTCTGGGGTGGCACTGCAAAAAATCACAAGCTACATTTAGTGGATTGGAAGCTTCCATCTAGATCGTTTTCTCTTGGCAGTTGGAACATCAAAAATATGGATTGGTTCAACATTGCCCTCATGATCAGGAGTGTATGGTTTGTTCTGAGAGGCACGGGTCCGTGGTATCAGCTTATACATATTAAATATCTCAAAGGTGAACCTTAGGAATACTGGATCCGTCAAAATAGTTTCTTTGACAATAACACTTCACATATATGGAATGGTTTTATTCGTGTTCTTCCTTGGATCAACCGCATGTTGGGGTGGTGTGTGGGAGATGGTGCTTCCATCAAAATTGATGTAGACCCTATTGTTGCATTAAAATCATATTTTCTTCTCTCTGATGATCTTCATGCTTATATATATGATTATGGGATAAGCAATCTTAGTCAGGCCTGCAATTTTGGTGACCAACCCATGTCTTATTCCTACTGGTTGTCAGCTAAGGACCTGGAGCTCGGAGGGTCGTGGAAGGAGGAGTGGTCAACTTACACTAGGGGACTCTATCGTGGAGGAATCATGCCGAACTCTCAAAAGACCATATTCTCTGGTTGCATAACAAAAAAGATGGTGAAGCTACAACACAATTGAATTATGATCTTATAGCTAACAATGTCTATGGGAATTTGTCGGGTTGACAGTACAAGCAGCTTTGGCTATGGAATCTCCCACTCAAAATAAAATGCTTCAGTTGGCTTTGCACTGAAAACTATATCAGTACATGGGATAATCTTTTAAAACGTGGATGAATTCGACCTAATCGTTGCTGCCTATGCAACGCAGCTGGCGAATTGATGAATCATCTATTTGTCTCTTGTATGTTTGCTCATGCAGTAAGGACTGCACTTGCCACTAGTCACAATCTGGTCTTCAAATGGACTGATACATCACTGCAGGAAAATTTAAACAGTTGGACTACTCTAGCCATCAATCATAGTCTGTTGCATCTGCCCTTTTTTTTTATTATATCTGGAGTATTTGGAATACTTGTAACCGTTGCATTTTTGATGATCTGGTTCTGAGGGTGGATACGGTATGCTACATGATTTTGGAGGTGGTAAACTCTTTTCATGTTGCTGAAAATAATCATACTTCTCGGAATATTGGCTCTAAGCTTGAGCACACCTACCCCTCTGTTTTTTTGATGGTGCAACTACTTCAAACACTGTTGGTGCTGGTTTCACTCTGCATATTAGTTCTCATTTTTTTCATGCCAAGACGGGTTGCGGTGTTACCACAAAAACCAGGGCGGAGTTGCTAGCCCTTTGGGAACTTTTGGTTTTCGCGGCTACTTTAGGCCTCCCTTCACTCTTTGTTCGTGGAGACTCATAAGTTATCATTAATCGGACAAACTTTGTGGCACACCTTGATGCTGTTGATCTAAATCATTGGTGCGACCGTATATGTGAGGTAAAAGATTAATTTCTCTCCCTAAGCCTTCATCACATCTATAGGGAGTACAATATGAGTATTGATGCCTTATCCAAGGAAGCTCTTATACTTGACACGGGTCGTCTCACATATATTGAATTTATGGATGGTGAGTCCATTGAAAGTAATACCATCACCTTCTTTTAAGGGATGCGTACCTACCTTTTCTTGATATGACTATTTGTCTCTACTATTTACTGAGTTGAGTTTTCGCTGAGCCTTGATATCTGTTATGATATGGATTGAGTTAAGTTTTTGCTGAGCCTTGATATCTGTTATGATATGGATTGTATATGACATTTTTTTGTCTTAGCTCGGGGGATATTTTCTCCCTTTAAGGATTTTCTTGGATAAGCCTTCCAGAGTGGTATTGTGCTCCCTTGGACAATGATGTTCCCTTGAGGAGAATATATGATACTTGGTATCTGAGTTATGTACATTTGATTCTTATAAATATCAAGAAACTATTTTTTTTTTTTTTGAAAAAAAACAAATTACAATTTTGATGATAAACTTTTTAGAGTTTATGTATTTGTAACTTTAATTATCCGTAACAAATTACACCTTTTTTTTTCTTCTTTAAAAAAATTATAGAAAAGCAAAAACAAAAAGCCAAGAGTTCGTATTGAATTTCTCAATTTTAATTGCTTCCGAGTTCGAAAGTGCCAAACCAAAACCAGGCAGCCTCCATATCGAATCTGAAGCGTTACAGCCACCCTGGAAGAAGAAGGCAATGGGAGACTAGTCTCAACGGTGATATGCAGCAACAAAAAATCATTTTCCTTTTCAATTATCTGTCATGCAGTTTGGATGCTTTTCTTTTCCTTCATTACAGTGTCGTCCTTAGATGCCTTACAGGCCTACATTTGTTTCAAGAACTTCCTTCTACCATTTCCACACTAAACTATTCTGCGACTGCAGGGGCTTGAACAAGGCTTTCTTTATCGGGCACAAATGGCGAAGATGTATGAGAGAGTTCACGATATAGCTATGTAGATATACAGAAGATCTTGAGGGAGTTGCGAGCTTATAATTTCGTCGAGCTGGTAGGTTTTCTGTCGTTTATCGTATGGATTGTTTCGGATTTGGAGAAATAAGACTTAATAGAGCCGTTTGGACTCGAAAACATTTAGAGGTATTGGCAACAATTGGATCAAACCATTTTCTGCCAAAGAAACATTAAAAAACATGATGTTAATGGAACGCCAAACGGCATCGAGTTAATTCTGCCAGTCTTATACCGGTTTTGAATTGAAATAGGAGCCTGAGACCGTTGCTTAACACTTAACACAGATAAAAGGTTTCCAAATAAGAACGAACCGGACTGGACGAACAATTCTCTTTTTGAAGATTGAATCCCCATCTCCTGGAAATCCAGAGGAAGCCACAAGAAGACGCCAAAATCCACAGAGAGTTAGATATATTAGTAGAATACACTAAACAAGAGCTGGGTAGATTTCTTGGAAATTTAATTTTACTTTTGATATTGCCGCTGCTGTTGATATTACTTCGCAAAGTCTAGTTGGGAGGTTTGAAACTGAGCCAAACTGCAGCTAGGGTTGTATAGAATTTAGAGTTTTTAAAATGTGATATTCCTCCAAAGGCCCGTGTTAGTCAACCTCATCTTTTCTTCACCTAAAATTTAGTTCTCCTTGAGCAGGATGACTATGAGTCTTCTAAGTGCATTTTCAATCTTGAGCCACAACAGCTGCACTCCATGTCTCGTCCAGACTCCAGAGGCAAGAACGCATTGACTCTCACCAGGTTCTTCCCGTCCAGCCTCGAGGTGCTTTGACTTGACCCTCAAGGCATTTCAATGGCACAGGCAGTACCCTTTTAATGGCCTTGGATAGTAGGAGAGCTGTTGCAATGGGTCCCTTGCAAACTTGCAACCCCTTGGCCAGTGCAGCCTTTTCCAGCCTGGTGTACTCTACCGTGACAATATCATCACGATACTCAGCAGTGGGGACTTTGCTTTGATTGGCAGCGTTGCAGACTCTTTCAGTGACTCAGAGTCTTAGACTAAGACTAGTATCCTCTCTGCAATGCTTTCCATTCTTCTGTACGATTCTCTCATACATTGTATACAATGTATAGGCTTTCCTTTAATCGTTAAATCCATATTTTCCCCTTATTTAACATACTGAATTTTTGTTAGCTTAGACATGTTACCTCTTTATGAGATGTGCTAGGCACTCCTTATTAGATGGGTCTATCACTCGATAGACCTACCTTATCTTTTTTAGATTTCTTTGCTCGTGGCTCTTTTACCTGTGTATTTTTCCATTCCCATGCCGTCTCTCGTACTCGGGTCGATGGTTTCCCATGCCTGGCATAGATTTCTCTTCTCTTCTCTGCTTTACTTTATTTTCCTTTCTAAATATGGTTACCCATGCCTGGCATAGATTTCTCCTCTCTTCTATACTTTACTTTATTTTCCTTTCTAAATATTACTTTTTATAGGAGACCTTTTGGTACTTCAACTTTGTAACAACTCGACAGCCCCAATGATCTACTTTTGTACTCTCGAGCCTAGTAGACATTAATATATATTTTCATTTTATTTCATTTTTTCATCACTAGTGTTAGCACATGATTCAATGCCACAGTCCCAATGACCTTTTGTACTCTGGAGCCTAGTAGACATTCATATATATTTTCATTACATTTCATTTTATTTCATTTTTTCAGCAGTAGTGTTAGCACATGATTCAATGCCAAAGCTGTGGCTGTGCTTACTTGACAGGGCACGTAGACTCAACGGAGCTGAATGTTTTAAATTTGGAGGCCAGGATTTTATTTCTGTAAACATCATGAGTGCAGAACCTTTCAAGCGGTACATTTGGTGCAATCTTGTAACTTCTTATGTATATGAGTTTTCAGAAGATTCTTTCAGAATTATGCTCTTGATCTTTTACCACTAATTTTAAGACTTCTTTCAATGTTTTCCGGTGATTTGTGGAATTTACTGTTTATTCCTTGTAAGCATTCTCGAATTCAAGATACCGCAATGGTGCAGGCAGTGCCGTTTTGGTAGTCTCCATTATGCTTTTTATAATTATGGTTGCTTCAAACTCTCCTTTAGCAGAAAATATCTCTCTTATGCCTACTTTCTATATTTCCAATGCCCGTCGCTTACAGTTGTTTGTTTTCAAACTGACCAGTTATCAACTTATCGCCTGTTAGCTTGTGTGTGTTTTTCTGTAATTATTGAATGCACTTATTGAACAGGTTGGTAAGGCTTGTTGCAAGGGCCTTCTACGATGATATCCCAACAAGAACAGAAAATCAACCGAAATCTGGCAGGAGTGATAACAGAGGAATGGCAGTTGTGGTCCTTGATGCTTTAACAAGGTACTCCATGCTTATGTAAATGGACATTGTAGATTCCTTGCATACCTAAAGCATACAGTAACAATTTACACTGCTTAATCATATGTTGTTTTACATCTCAATTAAGAAGTTAGACGCGATAATGCATGATGGAAGTGCAGAAAGAAGTAAGTCAAAGGGGAATAACAATATGATAATTAATGTACTCTGCATGGATATTTAAAAATTAACTTTGCATTACACCGGGAATTTTAATGAGTTGGCCAAAGAATGGACTGAATTTGAGAATCATGCTTTTGCATCTAGATGGATCCGTGCAATGGACGTTACTTTGCAGAAGGACCTTCTCCTGACCTTTCGAGGGTCAGAGTTTTAGAGGGTCTTTAGTTAAACTGAAATAATATATTGACATTAGAAATTTTCTTTCGCTAGAAAGTATTTTTTTTAAACAGAAACAGTTATGCTTTTCTATTAAAAAAGGCCGCAGCCAAACTGGTCACCATAGTAATACATAAATGAGGCTGATTTCAATGGCAAAATTCAGCCTACTTGTCCAACAGTTTAGGTCTGAAGCTATAGATCGATAGCATTCTTTGCAAAAGACTTCAAAAAGGTTCTGCAAGCATAGACCCTAAAGAGGAGGCCTAGCAACAATTACATAGCATAGCAAACCATGAACTAAAAAGACATGCTTGCTGTTCGCTTCATCTTGTCCGAGATATGTCGGCTGAGATTCATATTTCTCCAGGTCCATGCAATGGATGTTAATTTGCACAAGTACTTTCTCCTGACCTTTTGAAGGTCAGAGTTTTAGAGGGTCTTTAGTTAACTGTAATATCCCCAAATCCCGATATTTTCTATTTCTAAACAAATATGCTGATGCAACTGGGCATGCAAACTGCCATGCAAAAATCCCTATTTTATAGGAAAAATTAGGGTTAGGGTTTGTGAGATAGAATGAACACTTACCACTGATAAGCCAGCTGGATTGCTCCGGAGAAAGTATGCAAGCACTGAGAACTGGATCGGAGATGAACTGATCTCCTCTGCTTCCGGTGAACCCCCAGCAGCAAGACGCCCAGTCAGAAAAGGATGATGCCCTCAGGGAAGGAGGTGTCCGATGGAACTGCTGATTTGCAGGGCTGATAGCCTTTCCGTGCCGGAAAGAATGCCTGGTGCATGCGGAATTTCTGAGACCTCTAGGCAGGATAGCGACTTGCTTCAGAGGAATAATCTATTGCTACATTTAATCAATGTTACACCAAGTTTTCGCTACATGGGGACATGCACCCAGTACGTTTGGAGGCCCCCCCATATTTCAAGGACCATAGAGTATGGTGGGGGTTAGGACATAGTGAACCCTGCTTCAAATATACAAGTGTATATGAATGTTTAAACTTTTAAAAACAACGAATGTAATATCATGATGATTCCATTGAGTCATTTGCACATTTCGATATCTAATGTATCATTGTATTTCTTATGTCAACCAAAAGCAAACTATAAGAGAGTAAATTCAATCAAAATGAAATATAAAGATACATCATGATTCAGATTCTACATGATATGAAATTTGACATTTGTACTTATTATTATTATTATTTTTAAACATAAACAGTTATGCTTTTGTATTAAAAAAGGCTGCAGACAAATTGCTCAGCATAGTAATACAAAAATGAAGCCGATTTTAATGGCAACAGCCCACTTGTTCAACATTTTAGGTCTCAATAGCATTCTTTGCAAAAGATTTCAGAAAGGTTTTGCAAGTAATGTATACACCCTAAAGAAGACACCTAACGACAAAACAACTTTACATAGCATAACAAGCTACGAGCTAAGAAAAAACATGCTTGCTGTTTGTTTCATCTTGTCAGAGATTTGTGGGCTGAGATTCATGGCTCTCCATGTCCATGTGCTTGAGCACTTGATGGACTGTTTCCTCTTCTCGGGTTCTCTCAGGACAAGTTTCATAGACATTCAAAGATTGGAGTCTGCGAATTGAGAGCCTTAACTGAGGTTGCAGACCATGTTTCTCAACGCGGAGCATTTTGCTTCTAGAACACTGATTTGCCTTTTTTATTGTACTAGAGTATCCATAATCATTGCATTCGGAGAGATACATTGGTGCTCATTACCAATGTTGCACGACTCGCACTCGACAAAGACTCGGCTGGCATGTGACTTGTTGACTCGGGACAGACTCGGCAAGACTCGACAAATAGGAAAAAAACTTAAAATATGATAAGTTCTGGGCACAAGAAAGAAGTTAATAACTTAATAGCATTTCCAATCCATACAAGTTATAAAACTACAGTCCATGCAATAATTCTAATACACATATATACTTCACCCAATTTAACATATGATCATTAATCTCAATAAACTTTTACTATATCCCATAATCATCAAAAGTCCTAACACTTGTACCCTTTAATATAACAACTATAAGACTACACGAGATAGCAACAATCTCCCATTCGCAGATAGTTGGTTTAAGTGTTCGGCTATATAATATATATCTAGTTTCTAAACTATATGAGATGAGGTGATGTGACTAAATGTTTGTTTGGGATTACTTCAACTTGCATTGTTTATTTATTAATAAAAATGAATAAGCATAGATACTATCATCTATCGTCATCATTTACCTTTTGTTGATTTTTGAGCAGCATCAAGAGCCATTCTTCGGGGGAATGGAGGACCTGGTTAAGGACCAGGGGGTTGATCAACTTTCAGTCTAGGACTGAAGCTCATCCTGGGGTTGAGAACCATTCTCCAGGAGAATGGAGGACCTGGTCAGGGACCAAGGGGTTTGATTCAGTATGAGGCTGAGAGCCATCCTTTAAGAATGGAGGCACTTGGTCAGTTACCAAGATGTTGAATTCAATCAACCTTTAGCCTAGCGCTGAGGAACCTGGTCAGGGACCAGGACGCTGAAGTCCTAGATTGGATCTAGGCAAGTGATTTTCTCCTCTCCTTAGTTAGTGGGCTATGTGTAATGTCCCAATTTGAAAATTCCCAATAAAGGCAAAATTTTGGAAAAATTGTCTTGACTAGTTTTGTCTGTGGGGGATTCAAATGGCTCAAGAGGGTCTCGAATTTGATAGGGACTGATGTGGGGAGTCTTAGGACTCTTCAATAGAATCTCTGATGATTTTATTACAGGTCATAGACATTTGCAACTCGATTTGGACATGAGGGCAAAAAGAGAAAAATTACTAGCAATTTATGATGCAATTCCCCCTAGGGTGTGGGCAGAAATGGCTCTCCAACTCCTAAGCAACCCTCCCAAATTTTAGAATAGAGTATGTGGATTGTAATTAGACTTCATTTACTGTCATTATATGTGGTTAAGAGTTCTGAAATAGAGGATTAAAGCTTCATATTTGAATGCATAATTTCAGTGATATTTGCTTAAGGGAAATGACACAAGAAAGCTCAACTTTGTCTCATAAATGGTGCATATAATGGTTCAAAACAGAGTAAGATGAATATAGACCATTGAAAGCATTTAAATAGCTCACTAACAACATATAAAATTGACCCAAGTCACAATATACATCAGATACACATTCTCCATTGAAAGGGAAAATCATCACATGGAAACTAGTCACAAGAATGCTTGGAAATGTGGATGTTTGCATATGTATTTCTTCTGATTTCGACTTACAGAGCATGTGAACATGATATTACAGAGCCATACATCATACATCAAAGCTTGGGCATCAACTGAACTCAATGGGGCGCAACCACCATTCACACTAGTGCGCCTTCATAGAAAAACATGGAAGTATGGAAGTAGAAATTGAGAGAATGGGAGGAAAGATGGACCACGAACAACAACAGCCTCCTATCTGCTATAAAACAGTCTCTTAAGCTCCAAATGAGAGGTCCGAATGGCCTCTCCCATGGCCAACTTGGATGAGAATCTCACTCTCTCGAAACTGGCTCACTACTAGGGTAAGTGTGCACTCATTGTGCAAAGGACAAGCAATTGCTCTCCAAATGCCAAAGGCAAATTCACAAATGATCAAAAGCCATTTCCATTCCTCATGACATATTTTTATAACCCTCATAAGGTTCTCCAAGGTCAAATTCATTCCCATAGGCTTCCTCCATCTCGTCGTTGATGTTTAGTAACATCCATGCCACTTGGCCTTCTCCTCAACCCTTCATCTTTCACCAAATTCGAATGGTTGCCTCTAACTCCCAAATTCGACCTCTTGGTGGCTATTTTTAGCCCTTCCATGTCAGATTTGTCATATGTCAACAATCAGGTCTGCAATTAGGTCTGACTTGTCATAGAATCTTCCATCATTGTTGTCATAAAGCGCAGGGAATCTAGCTCCACATGGCACCTAGTTTCTTCCTGGACTCTTCCTCTTCTATGGGGAGTTACTCCTACTCACCCATTCGAATCCTTGGGATCATGATATGTAATTTGATAACTCTTCACCTTCCAAGAACCTTCCATCACTCATAATTTCAAATTTGGGATTAAGTCATGACATGTGTAAGGAGGAATCTAGCCACCCAAGGCCCCCATGGACCTCCAAATGTCCTTATGAAGCAATGCCACTTTATCTTCTCCTTTTTCTCCTTATTTATTATTTGTATGGCCCAAATTAATGTGTAAATGATAAACTAAGGTTCTCTTGGGTCCCATAGCTCCCTTATTGCAATATTTACTGCTTCCTCCCCCAACTTAGGGAACTAGTAGGTGGGTGAAACATTGTCAACTAGTAGACCTATTGGAATGGAGACATGACAATCCTCTCCACCCAATATTGCTTGTCCTCAAGCAATGCCAAGTTTGGATGCTGCAAAATTTGCTCATCTTCTCAAGTGGCCTCCTCACTAGGAAAATCCTTCCATTGTACCAAATATTCTTTTATTGTTCCTGCTTCGTAGTCTTCTCTCCCTTGTTCTCAAGATTTTGTTTGGAGTGAGAACAAGCTGTCCTTCATCATCCAAAGGTGGTAAAGTATCTGAAACTGAAATGTGTTGCCTTATAACCTTCTTTAGATAAGAAACATGAAATACATTATGAATTTTGCTTCCCATGGGAAGCTCCAATTGATAGGCCACTTCCCCAACTTTTTGAATCACCTTGTAGGGCAAGGTTACTTGGGAGTGGGGGCAAGAAGCGGGAGCGGGAAGCGAAATTTTCAGAAGCTTCCGATTTGGAAGCATTTCGGAAGCATTTTTTACATAATATATATTTTTAATATATTTTGATGCATATATGCCAACAAATGCTTGTAGAATGTTGAATTAGTCATGGAAAGCATAAAAACATGAAATAAACCATAACATGATAAATCATAATACCATATAACATCATTCATCAACCATCAATGATTCAATCAATTATCATATACTAGTGAATTCGTCAAACATAGGTCCATTATCCATAACATCAAGTTATCAACCTTACAGCTTCATAGTTCAACTTCAAACTTGAATTGCCATGTAATGTTCACAAAATATACCATAATAAACATAAAAGAGTCAATGACTCAAGTTCTCCAATCTCAACAGTGCAGAAACTTGAAAGTACTGTAAGTAAGAAAATATAAGAAGAGTAGATTTTATGGATGTTTCCTCTTGCCACGGGAAATTTCTAATTTCTTTTCTCGTGGTCTATGAACAAAGGGAGCGGGATTTTCATCCCTAGTAGCCACTGATGTTGAGCGGCTTGAGCCACGTCCAAGACTTGGTCCTACATGACCCCCCCTCGCTAATGCAGGTGGGGGTTGTGAAGTTGAATCTCTAGGCAAACATGGTGCATGTGGAAACAAGGAAGCAGATGGTGGTGGCATTGTTGCTGCTACTGCTGCATGGTCATCCTCATCGCCCAAAAGCTCATCCTCCAAGCGCTCTAAAGTTAAGGCTCCATCCTCCAAGTTATGCTCCTCCAAATTGTTGTCCCTAGTGACATATGATCTATTGGTTTTGGCCTGCTCACAGTAATGAGTCAACAACCTCAAGTTGTAATGTACATAAACCAAGCTTTCTGCTCGATTTTCATTTAATCGGTTTCTTTTCACCGAGTGGATGAAGCTATAGGTGGTCCAACACCTTTCTGCAGAGGAACTGTTTACCACCTGTGAAAGCACTTTGGTTGCCAATTTATGCAAGCGTGGGCATGATGAGCCATACATGTTCCACCATTCAATAGGAGGCGCCATATCTCGATCTTTTCTAGCATGCAAAGTACCAAACGGACCAATATCACTGAGGTATTTGCTTAATTCACTATGCAATAATGCACATTCCTCTTCATCAGGGATCAACTTGTCTATAGCAGCCATGTACCCAACCTGTACCTCTGGATCTGTGTGGGGCTTTCTCCTAACCCCACCCCCAGGTGCTGCTTTGACCTACCAAGATGGAGAATAATATTTTGGTGTTAATACATATGCTAAGGCATGCAGTGGAACGTTGAGATGTTCCTACCTTTTGACCACATGTGTATGAATATGGTCATACAGGATGGGATCCTTCGATTCAACAATATCTTTAATTTGGCCCAACATGCTATCCATCTGCTCATACACCTCCCCAATTACTGGCTTATCTGTATCTGCAAACCGAATCATGTGATAAATGGGCTTTGTGAACTGCAAAACAAAATGGACACTTGTTCAAAATTGACCATCAAGAACTGTGTCTTCCACATCCTGAAATCAAGCTTGTTAAATGTGGATGCAGCCCTATCTTTCAAGACTTGCCATGATTCACTTGATACCATGCTAGCCAATGCTTCTCTTACCTTCAAAAGGCACCTGAAGGTGAGGTAATAGCTAGCAAATCTAGTCTTTGCTATCTTTAATAGCTCTAACTTTGAGTGAGTGCGGAAAATGCCATGGGCATTGCTATGGTTGGTAATAAATATTATCATGTGCTTGCTCTTTTTGTACAGTTCACCAATCCATTTGTATTCAATTTCCTTCAACTTAATAATGCCATGCATCAAAAGGTTCAATGTGTGAACCAAACACCCGGACCAAAATATGTTGGGGTATTTATCTTCAATGATTGCTCTCGTTGCCTTACAATTAGCAACATTATCTGTTATGGCTTGGATGACATTGTATGGACCAATATCTTCAATGTTTTTGAGTAGGAGTTCTGCAATGTTAATGCCGGTCTTGAATTTATCTGAGTAGTCATGTGCCAAAAGGAAGACCGCACCAGTCGCAGAGACACCAAGAACATTTATCAATGGCTTACCTTTCACATTGGTCCAACCATCTGATACAATTGATACCCCATACTCATTCCAAGCATTTGTGAATTGCCCCAAGGCATTTTGGATCTTGGCTTTTTTCTTGTCAAGTCCCACAGTTCTACTTTGTCATACCCAAGGCTCTTTTATCTTGCTGGGGCAGTGCGGAAGGCCTCTACCATTTCATGCCAATAGGGTGAGCGAAGAACATTGAATGGTATGTCACACGCATAGAGAAACCGATACACTTTTGAATCCACGTCATCCCTACCTCCTTAATCAAGGAAATCTAATATTGTCTTGCCACATGATTGCATGGGAGAGAATCCATTGCTTGGGTGGATGGGCCTTCAGTTCTTGGTGAGCATGAAAGGTCGTGGTCATCCGATGATCGTTTTGTTATGTTTTGTGCTTCAAATTCTTCCTTCTTATACATGGCTCTTTGTGTTGATACCACATTTGGGCAAACACAAACTCCTACAGTTTTTCTTTCATCACATGGCATGTGCCCACATAGATGTCTTCTCACACGGGTATATGAACCTGTGTATGTCGTTTTACAATGGGGGCAAACAAACTTTTTGGTTCCACCCCCTCTAGTTCTTGCCTGCCTTGTGACATATTTCCACAAGGGTGTGGGGTCCTCTTTGGTTTTCTTTCGGTTTTCCTCCTCCTCTCCATGGTATGTGCCAGTGCCACTTCCCACTTCTTCATCCTCTTCCTCATTCCTCCTCCGGTTTCCAATCACCACCATCAAAATAACAAATGGAACCAACAAAATAAACCATAAACCCATCATCATGATTGATGCTAGATGGAACTAGAGATTTAACCTGTTGCCTGCAATAGAATGAGGGAGGAATTAGAGATTTAACAATGCAGATTACTACATTCTAGTCCCTACATTTTAACACAAAGCAAATGACAAATGAACAAAGAAGGTTGTAGAGCCTACCTCTTTGGCTCTCGCTCTCCAATGGTGGCAACCTTCTCCTTCTCCTCTCTTCTCCTCTCCTTTCCTCTTCTCTTCTTCTCTTCTCTTGCAAAGTGATAATGAGGTTGGAGAAGAGGGCTTTATCCCCCAAAAGCCCTCCTCTTTCCCTCCAAAAACCAAGTCGCGTCCTTTTTCTCTCTTCTGCGGGTCGTGGGCGTCATTTAATGGGGGAAGCGCTGTAGGAAGCGACGAGAAGCGTCGGAAGTGAAGAAGGAAGCGATGGAAGTGTCGGCGAATCATGAAGGAAGTGTGCGCTTCTAGACAAAGCAGGAAGCGATTTTTTGGAGGAGGAATCGCGCTTCCTAATTCGCTTAGGATCGGGAGCTATCCAGGAAGCGCTCTCACAACGCTTCCTTCCAAAGCAAGCTTCCGGAGCGGGGGCGAGGGGGGGATTCCCCGCAACCTTGTTGTAGGGACCATAAAATCTTAGTTTGAGATTTTTTGAACCTTTACCTTTTATGGTGGCTTGTTTGTAGGGATGCAACCTCAAATACACCAAGTCATTTACTTGGAATTGTCTCTCCATTCTATGTTAATCTGCATATTGTTTTTGCTGATTTTGAGCAACCTGCAAGTTATCTCTCAAAACCTTCAAAATTTCTTGACTTTCTTCAATCCAATCCTTAGCCTTTGGAGCTCTACTATCACAAAAAATGTGGTCAATAAAAGTGGATGCATCATAACCATAAAGTGCTTTAAAAGGAGACATGCCAATGGACATATGGAAAGAAGTATTGTAACAAAACTCACCTAAATGCAACCATTTTATCCATGCTTTTTGCCGCCCACTAACATAGTTCCTCAAGTAGCCTTCCAACCATCGATTCACCCTCTTTGTTTGGCTATCTGTTTGGGGATGATAGCTTGTGCTAGGTGTCAAATTTGTCCCCACCATTTTGAAGAGTTTTTGCCAAAATGCACTAAAAAATCTGCTATCTCTGTCACTAACAATGCTCTTAGGAAGCCCATGCAATCTGAAAACTTCTTTAAAAAATAGTTCAGCCACTTGTGCAGGAGTGAAATGTTGATTTTTCTGAGCAACATCGAGAGCCATTCTCTTCGGAGAATGGGGACACTTGGTTCGGGACCACGGTGTAGACTCAACCCATTGTCGAGTGACCATTCTATTGAATGGTAGATATCTAGTCCTTGACCATGATATAGACCCAACTCTCCCCTGGGTAGACTCAATCCAGTGTTGAGTAACCATTTTGTTGAATGGTAGACATCTAGTTAGGGACAACGATGTGGACCAGTCTAGTACTGGTAGACGCAACTTAGTTCTGAGTAGCCATTCTCTTAGAGAATGGAGGCGCTTGGTTTGTTACCAAGTATTTGACCTAGGGTCAAATTATGCAGCCCATGGTTGGGGCACCTGGTCTGTTACCAAGAAGGCACTGTAAGCCCTAGACTTGGTCTAGGCATGTGTGACACTTTGACACTTGATCTATGGGCTTTGTGTACTTCTCCAAGGCTTAGCTACCCTTGGTTAAGTTACCCTAGTACCCGATCTAAGTGTCACACAGAGTATGAGATAAAAGCATTAGTAACTCTCTTGGTTTATGATGATGTACTTTGAATGGAATAAAAAAGACCATAGGTGATGATCACAGGGGCAATTGGAAAAAGGCTAAAGTCAAAAGTCAAAGATACATAAGGACTTTTGGACCACAGGAAAATAGACCACAGGTGAAAGTCAAAATTACATAAGGACTTTTTGGGTAAAAGTCAAAGTTACTAAAAGACCTTTTAGACTACTAAAAGGTAAAAGTGAAATTAGGAAAGAATAAAATATCATTATTTTTATTTTTCCTAATTTTGGTCCACTTACAGGTGACTGAAGGTTATAAAAGAAGATCAAGTCATTTCATTATGACACACACTCTTGCTTTCACAGGTGTAGCTGCTCTCACTAAAGAACCGCTGAAGGTTGTTCTTATGATTTTGCCCCTGCTAGGGCATCCATCTTTTTCTGTTTTACCCTCAGCTAGGGTTTGGGTTTATCTCCTTCTTCCACCATCAGCACAGATTAGTTACGGGCAACTGCTTTCATTTTCGAGCAGCCTCTATCTTCTTTGGCAACCTCCTCCTTCCATCGGCAACCATCCTAGCTCCTCGGGCAGCTCTGTTAGCCCTACCACAGAGCCCGGGAGCAGATCCGAGCACCCACTATGGGCTTGGAAGCCACCACAGCAGCTACAACAACCAGCTACAGCCATGGGCTGCTAACAGTAGATCCAGACTATCTGCTACAGGCCTCGGGATGCTAGATAGTAGACCTGAAGGGCTTAGGTGGAGGCCCTAAGGACCCTCGCCTAGCAGACGTGGTTCTGCCCTCATCCTCGGCAGCAACAGAAGGGATTTGCCCTAGTCACGGGCTGCCCAAACAAGAACCCAGGCAGACTGTCTGCCACTTAGACAGATCTAGACAGTCACGGGCAGAGACAGAGATTTTTCGTGCAGGCCATAATTCATCCTTGGGCAGTTTTTTTTATTGTTCGGGCCGACTTCTTCAAAGTCCAGGTAGACTGAGCAGGTAAAAATAAATTATGGGCAGCTTGTCATAATTTCTGGGCAGCCTGTTTTTTTGACTTCGGGCAGGCTTGTTCACTTCTGGTAGATTTTTTTTGGCAGTCTTGATCATTCTGGGAAGATCTGGAAATTTGGTTTGAAACCCTTAGTATATTTGTGCTGAGAAAATTTTTATTTGTTCATCTGTAAACTGTGGTTAAACCCAGATTGGGGTTTGAGGAACTTTTTGAAGAATTTCCTAAGTTATCTCATTTACGAGATGAACTACTAATGCTTTTTGGGGTTTTTGTCCTTTGAAGGTTTCCCTAGTGAAAGGCTATTGTGTCCATTGTGCTGATGTGATGAATGTTATTTTACTGCACTTGTCATTTGTTTAAGTTAATCTGCAAATTTTTAAGTATTTATGCTAATGCTAAAATTCAACATGAAAGTGGTAGTAACAACAAAGATATTAGCAAATTCAGTGAGTCTATCCACCACCACAAATATGCAATCCTTACCAAATATTTTGGGAAAACCAGTGATGAAGTCCATGGAAATGCTCTCCCATTTTTTCGTTGGAATTGGCAAGGGATGTAAGAGACCAACTTGATGAGTGTGCTCCACTTTATTTTGCTGACATGTGGGGCATTCATTAACATACTTCAGAACATCAGCCTTCAACCCTTTCCATGCAAATCTTTCCCTCAACATTCGGTATGTTTTGAAGAAACCGGGGTGACTTGCTAGAGGAGAATCCCGAGCTTCATTTAAATTTTCCTCCTTCAAACCTGAATTAGGGACCAAATAGATTCTACCTTTGTAGTAGATGATTCCTTCCAATACCTTATACCTATCATCATTGTTAGTCCCATCAAAAAGTTAACAAGAAAATTTATCTTTGGCATACTCTACTTCTAATGTGGCTTTCCAATTTTCTGCTACATCCATGAGAGAAATAGAAGGTCTTCTAGATAAGGCATCAACTACCACATTATTTTTCCGCTTCACATATTCAATATCAAAATCAAATGCTTGAATCTTACTCACCCACTTTTGCTGCCTTTCATTTAAATACTTTTGAGTGAGGAAGTACCTTAAGTTGTTATGTCAGTTTTGACTACAAATTTGTTTCCCACCAATGATTGTCTAAACTTGATCAAAGCATGCATGATGGCCAACATTTCTTTATCATAGATGGAGTAACGCCTCTCATGTGGCTGTAACTTCCTATTCTCAAAAGCTATTGGTTGTTGTCCTTGTTTTAGGACTGATCCAATGCCTTCCCCTGATGCATCACATTCCAAGACAAATGGTTTAGAAAAATCAGGCAATGCTAGAATAGGACAATTGCTTATTACCTCCTTCATTCTTTGGAAAGATTTTTCAGCCCCTTCATACCATTGGAAAGCATCTTTCTTTGTCAAATCAGTGAGAGGTGAAGTGAGTTGGGAGAACCCCTTCACAAACTTTCTGTAGTAGGTGCAAATTCCAATGAATCCTCTTAATTCAGTGAGACATTTGAGACGAGGCCACTGTAAAATGGCTCTTATTTTCTCCATATCCGCCTTCACACCATCTTGACCAATGATATGTCCAAGATACAAGAGCTTCGTCAAACCAAACTCACATTTTGACAGCTTAGCAAACAAAGATTGCTCATGCAGAATTTTTAATACCTCTTCTAGATGATGCAAGTGTTCCTTCTAAGTTTTACTGTAAATAAGAATGTCATCAAAGAAAACAAGTGCAAACTTACGAAGTTGCTTGTGGAAGATGTTGTTCATGCATGATTGGAATGTGGCTGGTGCATTTGTCAAGCCAAATGATAGGCTATAAATAAAGAAGCATTCTCATCTTGAGACACACACCACAAGTGATCTTCATAGCTGATTCAAGAAGTTTGTTTTTGGGGTTATTGTTGTTGTCGCTCTTTATCTTCACCATGACAAGTTTGATTCAGAAGTAAAAGGTAGGCACAGGCTATGTCACAAGGTTCGTTGAATTCGAACCTTGAAGTTAGAAATTCGGCAAATTGCAAGAGAAAACAAATTCGTTGAGGTTTGGGTTGGGTTCGGTCACAAAATTAGCGGGTTCTAATGGTACAGTTCTAGGTTTTTGTCTTGACGGTAACAAGTGTATAGTTCCAGGTTTTTGTCTTGACGGCAACATCTGTATCGGAGAATTTCCTGAAAGAAATATGTTAGTAGGCTGCGATGGCGAGTAGTTTTGATAAATAAATCGATATGCTTAGTTTTGTTTATGTCGGTGTGAGGATAGGTATTCCGACAGTTATCCACCGGCCATGAGTAGGACCACAACTGCGGGCGAGTTATCACTGTGATTACTCTGTTTATGCCGGTGCGGATGTGTCTTCCGATGACACTTTGTGCTCGAAGATCCACAGTAATCCTAGACTGTGTTTTATTTTTTTAAAGCTATTGAATGGATCTAAATTAAAATAACTATAAAGTTATAATGTATGATGTATATAACAAATGCATAGGTTATCATAGTTTATACTAAATATTAAATGTTTTATTATTAATATTATACATTAAGTTTAATTACAAACAAGTTATATTATGTAATTATTTTATTAAATATTAAATGTTTTAATTTATATATATATGTGTGTGTTTTAAATTGCATTTATTATTTTTAGAATATAAAAATATATTGGATAGGTTAATCTTATAAAATATTTAAAATTTGAAAATATGTATACTAGCGAACCCAATGCCGAACCTCTTCCGAACTTCATCGAAAAATTCGAACCCGAATCGAACTTAAAGGTCACCGAACCCGAACTCAAACCTGAACCTTGTGACATCGGCCGTAGGCACTACTAGGCATCTCTCCACTCAGTCGTGCCCTAGCTGGGGTCCTCTTTCAGCAGCCGAGCCTTGTTAGGGTCTTTTCTCAGCAACTGTGCTGTGCCCTAGTTGGGGTCCCCTCTCAGCAGCCGAGTCCTACTAGGGCCTTCTATAAGCAGTCGAGCCCTGTTTAGGGCCTTATTCACTCAGCCAAGTTCTGATTGGGGACTATTTCAAACACCCGAGCCTCATTTTATTCAACAGCACAATCAACAGCAGTCAATAACAGCCTTAGTCTTGGTCAACACAATCTCTATCCATTTGATTGGTGTTTGGGTCAGTTTGACTGGTGGCAACTGTCTTGTTTAGGACAATCATTCTTCAACAAGCTTCTTTTGGTATGTGTGCGCTAGGGGCAAATTCAAAGTGATGTAAAAGTCTGCTCATTATCTGCTCATGTACAAACTCAGTCATCTCATTTAGAGGAAGATTATTAAATGTTTGGGGTTTTATTCCTTGAAAGGTTTCCCCGTGAAAAATTTCTTTGTGTTCCTGTGTATGAATTTTTGTGGATGATTGTTTACTACTGTTACATAACTCAGAAATTTAATATTAGAAGTCTGCAAATTTTGAAAAGACTGTTACTTCTATCAAATTCATACATATGTTGAAAATTTAACACCTTTAGCATTAGTGTTAGCAAGGTGTATAGGAACAAACTTGAGCCAACAATTATTGTTTGTCTTCATTGGTAAGAGTTTACACTCCCCTAACCCTGATGAGATGATTGATGGTAGAAAACGAGACAGAGGAGGTCGATCTGTCCTGTGAAATACACACCATGACTCGCGTTGGACCTTTATAGGCTCATTCACGTTGTTTTTCCCTCCAAAAACGATCAACCCAAACAGCAGAACATTCGATGTTCGTGGGGGATTTTTTCCGTGCTTGCTGAGTCCATACCGAGTTCGCGCGAGTATGCCTAGTTCTTGTGAGTATGCTGAGTCTAAGACGAGTCTTCAACGATTACTCAGTTTGGAGGTTGACTTGCCCAGACTCTTGAGTCTTGGGTGAGTGGTGCTTCATTGCTCATTAATACGGACTTTAGTTGTCATTGAGAAGATGGAATTCTGTTACTATTGATGTACTCTTCATGCTTGTGCAGAACCTTGTGAACCTCTTGTATTCTCTTGTGACACTTTGGGTGATTACTGATTCCTTGAACATTCCATATTCCAAGACCTACAACAACATTCAAACAAGAAAATCGCTGATAAGCACAATGTTAATCCATCACAAAGTCTCAAAATCCAAAGCAAGTCCAGTTGGAGATAGAGACACAAAGAGCACCCTTTTTTCCAAATGTATTTAAATTCAAGGAGCAGCCTGATTTGCCCTATTAACCTGTACTGACACAAAAGGAAAGGAGAACAATTATTCCCAAAGAATCCAGCTAAGTTCAAGCTTGCAGCATCCCCAAATTCTTTGTCATAAAAACAAGGAGATGAGAAGGAAGCCCCAATGCTGAACAACAAACCAATTTCGGGACCCTCCCAAGCAAGGAGAGGAGATAATTTCAGGATTAAAGGCCCACGAAACCAAACTAAGGACAAATCCCTAGAGCAGGATCCTCGTTTGCTGAGATGGATTAATTTGGAATGATGACAAACACTGCCCATCAGGCGTGAATTGGCACAAAAGAGGAACACAATCATATCCTGGGAGTTCAATAAAAATTAGAAGCACCGAATTCGGAATTTTCTGTCATAAAACACGTGAAGCAAGCCCTTGAACTAAACAACAAACCAGAGCCAGAACCCTCCCAAGACTTAAGTAAATCTGACAATGTAGACCAACTCCAACCTAGAACCTCCATGCAACATTCAATGGAATAAATCCAAAGATTTCTGATCAGAAAGCTTACCCAATAGTCTCACTGAGTTGAATGAAGTCACGAAGCTCTCGAACAAGGGGGGCCTTTTCCAATCTGCTCTCCAAAGGCTGCATCAAATTCCATAATCCCACCTTCACACGGAATGAAATCCACCATTGATTCAATAGGCTGGCAGTGAAATAACTCAGGCATTTGTGGTAGATCTGTGGAGGCTATGTACATTGTATGCCTTTCCCCACTTCCATTTAATTACACAACTCTTGCAATGGTGTGTGGTCATACTAAATTTGGATCCCATGCAAAATGAAATGTCGAGCTTAACCTTAGGGGATGGATTTGAAATCCACGTCCCCAATTTTTTTTTATTACATCATGATTCAACCTTGCTGCCCTATTTGCATTCCTGTCGGCTTCTTGGTTGAGGTCCCTAAACACATGGAAAATTTGATGTCCTCGAATCCAAGGCTCTCTTTTCTGATTCTTGCACTAAGTATAGCTAACTTACCATCAGTCAGAGCTTTGTTATTGTTCATAAATTGGATAAGAATAGCTGAATCCCAATAACTATTATCGAATTCACAGTGGATGTATATAATGTTTTCATTCCCCGGAAAAGAGAATAGGCCTCTGCTTGATTTTTAGTGGCTATACCTTAACCCCATTCATAGTTCAATTCTTTATTTCCCCTGTGATTGTATATGAACCCCCCTTCACCTGCCAGTGGCCGCCCCTTTGAAGTTTGTATTTATGAATAACGATTATAATTATAAAAGTTTTATAAGTCCTGAATTAAGAAAATCACAAATGTAAAAGAAACCATGGTAATTCACAAGCTGTACTGAATTATCCCATTTTTGAACTTCTACTTCCATGTGCTGCAAAACTGCTTCAGCATCAGGTGCCAACTTCATTATCACTGTCAGAATCCTCTTTACACTGAACTGGGCTCAATTGCTCAATGGATCTTGTAACAATATCTGCCAAATTGGCAATGCTTGATGTCCGCTTCATCATCATCATCAATCTGGGCAGCATCATCTAGATCAATATCCAATGAAATCATGCTGGAAATCCACTGTTACAAAATTTCAGCTACCAAACCACTAGCCAGCATCTCGATCAATATCCAATGAAAGCATGCTGGAAATCCACTTTTGTTGAGAATTTTCAGCTACCAAACAACTGGCAGCTCCAAACAAATGCTTAGCACTGACAATCACACTTGCAAATGTTCTTAATGATTTATTTGTTTTAGGGTTTGTTTGGGGTTTACAGTGTAGAAGGGTTGGTGGGACCCATTAGAAAAAAGTGGATTATAGATTTTTTAAAATATTTTTTTTTGTAATTTTTTTGTGTCTATTTTTAAAATTTATTTTAATTGTGTGTCAAAATATTGTCCCACATGTAGGGTATGTTTGCTTGTCCATCGAGGCATGAGGTACAATTGGGTGTTTGAGATGCTGATTTTTGGGACCAGTATGTACACGTACTGTGTCGTGTTGGACATATTGCGTGTCTGGTCTGTACCTGGTTTGTACTGGGTGTTAGAGTTTTTACCTTGTTGCTAGGTAGTTGTTTCTCTTTCCTCATGGTGCAGTAGTGACAACAGATCCATATCCTTGTGCAGCGGATCTATACCTTGGGATGCATGCAAAGCATGGATGATTGATGGAGATAGGTGCAACCCTTGTGGTCGAGGGAGGTTAGTTGTTACATAGGGGTGAGCTAGTAGGGTATATGCATTCGCCAGTCCTAGTTTACATTAAGTTTAGTTCAGTTCAAAGTCAGTTAAGTTCAACATGCTGCTCTGTAATCATCTAGGGTGCATGTGCTTGAGGTGGTCTCTAGTATAGGTTGAGGGCATGTTTGAAGTGGTCTCTAGTATAGGTAGAGGCAAGGAGGGCACACTAGGTGACCAGATTAGGGCTAGGGTGTGACACAGTCAAACTGAGTAGGGTTTTGCATGTGTCCTTATTTGTTGTACCTTCCATCTTCTTCCTATTCTGTGAAGATGATGCAGGGTGTACCACTATTGTGGTTGTTGACTTTTGTTTTGAGCTATTGTAGAGTATTTCTTCTTTCGGTATTCAATACAAGATAGATGTGATTGTGAGTTCAGATTTGTGTATTTGCTATTTGTATTTTGGGCAACAGGTGTTTGTGGATTAACATATTCAGTAGTTGCTAGTTTGAAGCTACCTAGGTTTTTAGGGAAATCTTACTGAGTTCAGAATCTGCTTACCATGAAACTTAACATTGTATTAGAGCATGTTTACTCGGATCTTTTAGGTTCTGTGTAGGAGATTAGTTGTCTGTGAGAGGGTGATGTTAGAGGGTTTCAGTTAGTGTGATGCTTGAGCTTTAGTGATTGAAGTAGATTTGTGCTAGCTACTCGCATGTGGACTTGTGAAGGATTGTGGAGTGTGATGCCCTAGTTGCTTCAAGGATTGGAGTGATATTTTCTCTTGAGAATGACGTTTTGCAACGATGAGAGTTTGCATTTGGTTGATCTATTGTTTGAGTTTTGTTTCAAGAGTTGCAATGATGACTAATCTCAGTCTTCGAGAGTGTCACTTGTTGGAGGGTGCTTCCAACTTTGTACCATGGAAGTGTAGACTGCAATGGTCTTGGAGGAAGTAGATCCACAAAGTTTTGTGGATTCAAAGGTTCCAGAGACTGCTGATCCCATTAAGATAGGCAAACCGAAGAGCAACACCATTGATTCTATGAAGGACCCCCTGATTGCTCACATTGTAAGGAAGAAGATGAAGAAAGATATGTATGATGCCTTGGTCAATTTGTATTAGAGTGTGAACGTCTCCCATGTGATTTTGTATTTGGCATGAGCAATACTAATACTGTGGCAAGCTATATGATGAAGACAAGAGAGTGTGAATGTCTCCCACGTGATTTTGAGAGATCAACTTGCAGCCATTGGAGACAAGGTTGTTGAGGGTGAGTTAGTTCATATCAATGTTATCAGAACCGAATCGATGGTCGAACCGGTTGACCCCGGGAACTGGAACTGGACCAGAACCAGACAAAAACCGGCGAACAAATCGGATAAAAAAACCGATTGAGCAAAAATACATAAGCATCCATATTTTCAAAAAATACATATATATCCATGTGCATCCATGTGAATTCAACCCATTATACACAAATATGCAAAGTTTCTCTTGTATATAGCAAGTAAGAGCATATAAAACCAAAATAGCATCAACTGCAAATACGTATCTAAAGAAAAGTACATCAACAAAGAGGTTATAAATGGCCTCTAAATTCAAAATATAAGCATATGACTGCAGTCTAGACTCTAGAATCTACAATCTAATGATTCTAATCATATATCAGAATTATCTGAGTCCTCATGCTCAGACTCAGAGTCATTGTCTACATCCTCAACATGAGCATGGCTCGACTCCTGTAGGCTTGAAGGCACTTGTCTAACTGCAACATCAATGTTCACATCCTCTTGTTGTGGAAGAGGGCCAAAGTCCATACACAATTAAATGTGATTGATATGGATGGTGGGAGCTTCCTTTTATAACATTAGAAGGGTCGTGGGTCAATTAAACAGCTCACACGTGGACCCTATTTTTTATTTTATTGAGAGAATTTGAAATTAGCTGTTTTTGGGGGTCCTTGGCGTTTTTGTATAGAATCGACTAGTTTTGTATTGAACCGGCCGATTTGGAGAAAATAGGGCAGTTTTGTACGGAACCGATCGGTTCACCCTTGAAACCGGCCAAAAATGAATTGAGTGCGTGATTTGACGCGATGAAGCTTGTAAATTGGTTCAACTGGCGGGTTTTTTCAAAACCGGTTGGGTTTTGATAATATTGGTCCAGATAACTATGAATGGATTCTTATCATCTTTGGAACTGTTTGTTTAGTGTGTATGTACTTGTGACAATTTGTTGATTCTCGAGAAACTGTGGGATGACTTTGTCTAAGAGCAGACAAGTTTGGAGCTAGAGATGAGGCGGTGCAAAACCTACATGAGGATAGGAGGCACGAAAGGAGGACCTACGAAGAGTCAAAAGAATAAGAAGAAATACTTAGGTTCTTTGAACCAAGGGAAGAAAAATCTAAGCCATATAAATTGCTTCAAGTGCAATAAGAGTAGGCATTATGATTCTCGATGTTCTAAGAAGAAGGGGAAGGGTAAGTGACAACAACATAAGTAGTTTGTAGGGAGTTTAGAAGCTTTTATAGGAGTAGATGAGATTGCATTTAGATTGGAGACAACCTTCCTCATGGTGTTGTGCCTTTCCTCTAACGTCGTTTATAGTGTTGGGTGGTATGTTGATACTAGAGCTTCATGATGCATGACAACCAATAAATCAACCTTCTTCAGATTTGAAGAATGAGATTCAACATGTAGATGGAACTTGGTGATGATGCCATTCCACATGCTAGTAGGAGAAGTCTTGAACTGAGGTATTGAGCAATCCAAGAATTTTCTTTGTATTTCTTGTCTAACAAATCCAAAGTGTATGGCTGAGTTTTATGATCAACAAGTGAACATAAAAAAAAACAACCCTAGTTTTGGTTGTGTTTTGGCTAAAGGAGTGTGTGAGGGTGAGATTTACAGGTTGTTACTAGATGCTATGAAGCATGGCTTTGGCATAAATGATTAGGTCACTTAAACTATGGAGATTTTCTTATTGTAAAGGACATGCTGGTGGGACTACCTGATTTCAAGGTGGAGGGGATAGAAGTGTGCTAGGGATTTCCATGTTGACAAGCATGAAAAGACTCCTTTCCCAAGAAATGAACATATAATGAGAGAGATTCTTGATTTGGTACATCCAGATTTGTGTGGACCCATTTCATCGACTAAGTTGACATTTGACATCTTTATGTTTCTTTCATTGATGATTCTTCTAGGCAAGCTTGGATTTATTTTATAAAGACCAAGGATGAGGTCTATAGTAGGTTCCAAGGGTTCAAAGCTCTTGTGGAGAACCAAACAAGTAGGAAGATGAAGGCACTGGAATTTGATAATGGAGGAGATTATACCTCCAATGAGTTTGATTCGTTTTCGTAGAGAAACAAGGATCAAGAGGGAGTTAATAGTACAACACACAACATAATGGGGTTGTTGAAAGGAAGGATAAGTTCATTAATGAGACAACCAAGGCCATCGTTTGTGATCTGATTTCTTTGGGCAGAAGCATGCAATACAACTATCTACTTCTTGAACAAGAGTCCTTACAAGGTACCGAAGGACAAAATTCTAGTGGAAGCTTTCACTAGTGAGAAATCCCATGGATCACACTTTTGTGTGTTTGATTGTTATGTATTTAATTATATTCCAAAGGAGAAAAGAACTAAGTTGGAACCCTTTAGTGTCAAGGGTGTTTTTGATGGATATAGTAACTCCTCCAAGGCTTATAAATTTTGTATTTTGTCACAATGGGAGATAGTAGTGAGATAAGATGTGAAGTTTGATAAGAAGCATGGTCCACAAGGTCTTCGGAGCCTTTGGTGGACTTTGAGCCTTGAGGAGGTAGAAACACTTTCTGTCCCAAATGTTGATCCACAATTTTTTTTTGAGTCTGATCAAAAGGTTTTGAAGGTGGAATTGATACTTTAGTCTAGTTTAGCCAAGAAGTCAAGATGGCTTACCTAAACATTATAGGAGGCAAAGGATTAGTTTGTGTAATGTCCCTGGTTTTGACCCCGTTTGCATGATGTATATATTGTAATTAATCGTGGTGAGGAGCTCAAGGCAAAAGCCCCACCATCGATTTGTGTGTGTATGTTTCGGCAATAGGTATAGTTACCGATGGTATATCGTGCTGTATGGCACAGTATAATTGGCATCATGTAAACACACACATCAAATAAACTAAAACCACAACCAGCTACGACAGTGCAACGTTGAATGAAAAGGGCGTGATTCCGAAGGATAAGGGGTGGGGGATGTCAAACCTTGGTCTATGGGGAAAAAACCCATGTTTTACCACCTTTGTTTTGTTTTCCACCTTTCTTGTCTTACCCAACCTCTCCAACCTCTTCAATGTCTTGGTTTTGGTAGTTGAGGCAGTTATGGTGGTGGGTGTGGCAGGCTGTCAGCCTTTGCCCACGCGCCCACTCCACCCACGGCTGCATTCATTCTCCATCTTCTCCTCACACGCCTGTTCATCCTCCCCATCGTGCGTTTCTCTCATGGTCGGATCGTTCCTCCATTCGACCTGTTCACTCTCACGCAGAGACGCGCAGAGGGACGTTCTGTTCTCCTCACGCACCAGTCGGGGGCTCTCTTTGTTGTTCGTGGGTTGTTGTTCCCATATTTTGCTGGCCGCGTCCTTTATCCTCAGGACAGGAGTTCTGCGTTGGTTTTGCTCACGCCGGGAGCAAGAGAAATCGTGGCTGTTGCTTGGGATTCTCGGGTGCAGGAGCTATTTTGCGCTCAGGGACTGTGTGTGTAAGTTTCCTTACTGATTTGCGGCCGCGCATTTGTTTTCCTCTGTGTGTTGCGGTTTGGTGCAAGTTGCACTCATGCACAGACTATTTGAGTCGTTTTCCCATGTTGTGAGCCGTGCTCACTGATTATGTCTTGGGGCTGTGGTCTTCCCCACATTTTGCTGGCTACGACGTCCAATTACGTTTTGGGGCCACTGTGCATTCGTAGTGAGCCATTTTCTAGCTGTGCCATCTCCTTCAGCGACTGCATTGAGGAGCAGTGTGTTGTGGGCCTTTGGATGATGGATGGTTTTGACTTCCATATCTGTTGGCTGAGTCTTTCCCTGTTTTGGGACTGTGTATAGCTTCCATCGTTTTCATTGTGTGTTGGGCGGTTTAATCGCTCTAGTTTTGGGTTGCTGTGGATGCAATCATCTTTTGGGTGATTGTGGCTGAGTTGTTTTGGCCATGCTACCAAGAACAACTCAGCAGTGTGGTTGGACTTGATCTGTGTTCACCGCTTGGTTGGGACTGTCAGTTGGTTGCCTTTGCTTCATCATAGAGCTGTGAATGAAGTTGCTTTGCTGCGGGTATGCCGTGGGTGCCCCCTTGGAATGTGCTGGCTTGGCCAATTTGTTGAAGGCCTGTTAAACCCAGCTGTGTTGTTTTGCTGATTTGGTCCCTTGGCTATGTGTAAGCCTGTAATGACCCTTATCCTGGAGGAATCATGCCTAGCTCGAGGGTGGCAGCGCTGCTGAGAGATTGATGAGCACGCTGGCCTACGGTTGGGTGGAACGTTGCAGCGACGTAGCTGGTTGCGGGTGAATTCTTCATCAAAAGATAAGTGCTACTGTTATCCCATCTCTGCAAATTATGTTGATGACAAATGAATTATAATGAACATGATTAATGCTGGAATATATGCTTGTTTCCGCCGAATGACTCAAGGATTATGCATCTGTGCATTCTTGTATGTTTGGCATTCCTGTTATGATGCCTGTTTAAGCTCCCAATTTCAGCATTGCTCTCTTTTGTTTATGTTCATGGGGCTGTCTGCCCGTATGCTTGGTGTTGGTCGTGTCCTCTTCGCCGGTCTGAGGGATGGGGACGTGACAGTTTGGAGCTCCGAAGATGTCAACCAGATAGGTAGGAAGCTGAATGTATTGAGATTTGATAATGGATGAGAGTATACATTCAAGGAGTTTGATTCCTTTTTGTAGAGAAGTACGGATCAAGAGAGAGTTAACCTGCAACAGATTGGGGTTGCTAAAAGGAAGAATAATGTCATTGTTGAGATAGCTAAGGCAATGGTTCATGACCTAGATTTGCCTATGTTCCTATGGGTAGAAGCATGCAGTACAATTATGTACATCTTGAACCTCCATTGGATTTCGAGGGAGGGAGAAACGCTTTTGTTTCAAATGTTGATCCACATAAATTATAAATTTTAGAATAAGATAAGGAGGCTCCAATGCAATTTGAGGGATAAACACTTTCTATCCAAATGCTGATCTACATGAATAAGAAATTTCAAAATTAGGTCAACAAGGTTTTGAAGGTGGAATTGATGCTTTGGTACCATCTAGTTTAACCAGGCAGAGGATCAAGTTGGAGCTCCAACGACACTGACTAGATAGGTAGGAAGATGATGGTACTGAGATTTGATATTGGAGGAGAGTATACCTTCAAGGAGTTTGATTCCTTGGTAGAATAGGGATTAAGACAAAGTTGGAAGAGTTTGATAAACTTGTGCAAGAAAAGTCATAATGATAGACTCTAAAACACAAGAAATAACAATGGTACACATAGTACACAAAGATTGTTACCTTGGAAACCTTTAATTGGAAAAACTAGCTTAATTGTGAGCCACTACTCTCTCTATCTCATTGTATTATCTTCATTATATATGACATTATAGCATCCAAATCCCTAATTGGTTAACCCATATTAGATTACAACTCCAATTCCTCAACTGGAATTGGTTTACAATGGGTCAAAAAACCATTGGCAGAAAAAGCACAAAATGGACCCAATATTGCCCCCCTAGCCCCCTTTGCTATGGAAACCTACAAAGAGTACAACACATGTCAACAAAGTTAACATTGCCTTATACTCGCAATAGAATGGGGTCATTGAAAGGAAGAATAGGTCCATTATTGAGATAGCTAAGGCTATGGCTAATGTCCTAGATTTGCCTATGTTCCTTTGGGTAGAAGCATGCAATACAACTATCTACATCTTGATTAGGGGTCCTTATTGGGTATTGAAGGGCAAAACACCATAGGAAGCTTTCATTGGTGAGAAACCCTAGGTATTACACTTTTGTGTTTTCGATTGTTGTGTACTTAATTATATTCCCTAGGAGAGAACTAAATTGGAACCCTTTTGTGTGGAGGATGTTTTTGTTGGATATTGTTACGTGTTGAAAATGCATGTCTAAGCCCAAGGATAAGGGCTTTGTCGAGCCTTTGTGTTGAGTTTGTGCCTTGATTTGCCAAGTTAAGTCTACTTGCGTCGAGCCCCTGAGTTCCTTTCATGCGTCAAGCCTTTTGTGTCGTTTCCTACATTGTGCTCTTGTGTCGTTGAGTTTTGTGACTCGTGTGTGAGCCCCACGCTCCACCTTGCTTCATAGCCCTGTTCCAGACCCATTGCGACTTGATCAATTGAGCTTTTCTTCTTGTTCTTATTCCACGTGGTTTGCGGGTGCCCATTCGTGGGTTAAGGGAGGGTCTCTTAGACAAGGGACAATTCTAAGGCTTTCACGGCTGTGCCTGGAACACGTTAGAAGTATGCATGCAGGTCTTAATGTGGGCATTCTTGTTCTCTCTTCGGTTTGAACGTGCGGGTTTGACATCGTGGGGTTAGTGTGGTATGTTCTCCAAACGGTGGCAAGTTTGCTCACTGTGGGTGACTCGTGAGAGTGGAAGCCGAATATTTTGATCCCAATGAAGGACTCCCTCCCTTCAACTTTGCTAGGGGAAACTATGGAAGTGACATAAACCACGGTTAGGGAACACCACAGGTTCCTTGAAAACGTCATTAACGACCATGGAAATTACAGTCCCATGGGTATAGCCTTGGAGCGAGACTTCACATATTGGGCATTTCAAGTTAAAAGCTTGTTATAGAGAGTGTATTTCCTTGAGGATGAAAATAAACAACTCCATTAGGGAGTATCTAACCTCAAACAGTTGGCCTTGGAAATGAAAAATAAGGAAAATGTGTTCCTTTAGAATTGTATTACGGAATCTTCAACGCTCCAATCAAAACTCTCGAATATCAAAAACCTACAAGAAGAAATGCATACACAAAAACCCTTTTTAAACAAGAGGCAAAGACACAACATCATACTTTAAACTTGTGTGGAAGTGGTTTGGAAAAGGGAACACCCAACTCAATGTGGTCGAAGTAGTGGTATAAGCTATGCTAAATGAAGAACGTCTTTGTTGAGTTCGGGAGCTTAAACTTAGATGGCGTGGGTTGCCTCCTCTCACAACCCCATTGGATTCACTACAGATTGCCACCACTTTCCTTCATGACACCTTGGATCTGAAGGACATGTCTATTTACTAAGCGTGGATGGGGCCCAACTCCACACTCTTCCTTCGCTTTTGGACGATGGAGGACTGACTGAGAGCCCTTTGGGCTAAAATAAGGTTGACGTCGCTCCTCCCCACATGGAAGATCTTCTTAGATGCTGACCTCTCCAAAAACCAGCAAGTTGAGTTCAAGCATGCTAGAGATCAGGTCACAACTCTACGAAAAGGAGGGTGGGCAGTTATCCGTGATCTTAAAGCAATTATTTGCAACTTAGCCTCTACAAGATACTCTCGTTCTTGGGCCAAATGATGGTCTCATTTAGTTGGTGGACAGGTTAGGGGGAGCTGACCCAACATCTCCATTTGTTGTTGGAACTGTTAGGTATGTTATGGACTTCACCAGGTACACTCCGGGATGTTATCAGGTCCTGCGACCTTCTTCTCCTTACAAAGATGCATGCGAGCCCCGCACAAACACCATCCCCAATTTAGGGGTACCACTGGTTATGGTCTTGTAGACACGAGACACAATTTGACAGAGTCAGAGGGTCGTGGGGGGTTGCTTGTCTCGTACAGGACTCCCTCAAGAGTTGGGTTACCATGTTATAATTAACTGAGCACAATAGATATTTGTGGGTATAGATCCATCAGAACAACATCCTATTTCAGGATAGCTACATCGCAGTGTGTTACTTCCCCCCAGCCTCATCCCACTTTGTACTTCATAGTGAGTCCGAGGGTGATCACTTCCTTGATCTTTATGCAAACATCTCACACTAATCTACTCTTGGGGAGGTCATTTTTCTGGGAGACTTTAATGCCCGGACCAGAAGCCTACAAATATCTCTTCATGATAGAGCCGAGGATGCACTTCGCTTTCTGGAGCTAGAGCCAAAGTCTGTGGGCCTTCATAGATGTTCGCAGGACAGGAATGGACCCCTCACAGGTTATGGGAAACACCTTTTGCAATTACGGGAATCCCATAGCTTAGTGATTTTGAACGAGCTTCCTTGTTTCCTGGGTATAGGAGAGTTCACTTGCTTCCCACACAGTGGGGGGCCAATGTTATGGATTGTGTTTTGGCCTACCAACACCTCTTCCCACATATCCAATACTTATCTTTATCTTGCCTTTCATTAGTAGATCACACCCTCCACACTTTCTTCCTTTCTACATCCCCCTCTCCACCTCTCAGCCTATTTCTCCTCCTTCACTCCCCCACACCACCACCTTTTTTGATAGAGATTACGCTGTCTCTTACACCACCCGCCGTAAAGAGTTGCTCCCCCCTTATTTCCCTTTTCGAATTAATGTCCACAACCACATGCAAATATGAGATACTCTTCACAATCCTTGAGGAAGCAAGACTTGATTTCTTCCCCCACTCTACTCGTCAACACACCCATTTACTCTTACCCCATGAATTGTTGGTATGATGATAATTGCAAATCCCTTCACAAACAGCTTTGCTTCACTCTCATACATGACCCCCCATCCTCCCCTCACCTCTGCAAAATCTATCGTAAGCTCCTTTGTCGTAAAAAGTGAAATTTTCTTTCCCAAATAAGGCATGGACTTTATGTAGCCCTTAGACACACCCCATAAGCATTATGGCAGGCCCTTTTTCCTAGACACCATGCCATACCATCTGACCTTGATCCCCAGGCCCTGTTTTCCCATACCACTCCCCTTTATGACAGTCTTGGACAACCCCCAACACGCATCCCCTCTGTTCCTTTCTCACATTACCTTTTCTTTGAGCTAGATATCAGGAGAGCAGTCAAAGCTATGAGTAACAACGGAGCAACAGATGGAGAAGTCCTTCAGGCCAAGGTCTTGAATCATGGTATTCAGTCTCTTCAGTCCTATATTGCTGATCTTTTTAACCATGTGGTATTCAGTTTAGTGCTAGTCACAAGTTATGAGGAGACATATGGAGGTTATGCATCTTGTTTTATCTTGCCTATACACTACTCTTTTTCAAGGGCAAGGACAAAGGTGTGGAGGAGTATTGATAGCTTGATGGAGGCTTTCCTTGTAATATACCAAATACTGATATTCTACTGCTCTACTAATATAGGATTGGCTAGCACACTCAAGTGGGTACAAAATACTGAATTTTATTGTGCATGCAAGGTGCCATATCAAAGGCCCTAAAATATAACAAACTGGAGAATTTATAGGGTGGAAAGTTCAGAAAGAAATGGCGCACTTACCATTGCCATTGATAAACAAGCTGATGATACTCCAGAGATAAGTTGCATGCATATAGTGCTGGACAGATGATGTACTGGTGCCCCCTTCCTTCCGTTGACGCTCAACTTCAAAGGGGGATCTTCCCCAGCTAAAGGTGACGTTTTTGGTGAAGGAGGTCTCTGATGCAGTTGAAACTTTGCCGGGATGTCGGTCTTCCCGTGTTGGGGAGAATGACCAGAGAATGCAGAGGTTTTGACCCCTCTAAGCTGGCTAGTGAATTGATCTACCTATTTGATGCTCACGCCCTCAGCCTCACGGATCTGCTGATAACTGCTCTGGATGAGCAAATTGATGGCTGATAATCACTCAAGGTAGTGGAGTGACCTTGTTGATGAAGATGAAACTGACATGCTGAAGATAAACTGGGATTCAAAGACCCAGCGAATCCTTCTAGGGTTTTCCAACTATTCCCCAACTGCACACATGAACTTGCAAACAATCTTCCGGTGGATGCTGAATCGCTGGATATGGATGAATACGATGAATGCTGTTGATAAACTCGGATTGTCTATCCTAAAAGAGACTAGGGCAGATAGTTGCACTGCCGAACCCTTGTTAGCTGAAGGCGCCGTCTTCAACCCCAACTGCTGCGGCTGCACGCTGTGCTGTTGCTCAAAAACTCCAAATCAACAACAATAATAATAGATATCTCCTTTAGTCCAATAACCCATCTTAAATATGTCATCATGCGCTTTTAGGGTTGGCATGTCACTATTAGGGTTTATGCTTCACTTTTGCATGCATGCAATTCTAATTTTATATTGACTTTTAAGCCTAAAGAAATAAGGCTTCTTTTATCCGACTGATGACTTTAATACTGAATAAGTGTCCCGATCTATTCTAAGTATCAAATGACCTTAGTTAATTCCCTCTTATGTAGTACCCGCTCGAACCTATGGGAATTAAGTAGGTTAGCGGGTGTTTTGGTGCTTAATTAAAAGAGGATATTACAGTCCTCCTTGCTTGAAATTGCTTGTCCTCAAGCAACTGTAAACTAGGATGTTGCAATACCTGCTCTCCCTCCCATGTGGCATTCTCCATAGGTAATTCTTTCCATTTTACCAAGTACTCTCGAATCACCCTGTTTTGGAGTTTCCTTTCTCGCACCTGTAGGTTTCTCTCTGGAATCAATACCAAAAGCCCTTCATCATCTAAGGGAGGCAACTCGGTGGATGGAGCAATTTGTTGCCCTACTGTTTTCTCGAGGTTGGAGACATGAAACACATTGTGAATTTTGCTCTCCTTTGGGAGTTCTAGTTCATAAGCCACCTCTCCAACCTTCTTGACGACCTTGTAAGGACCATAGAAGCGAGGTTTTAGTTTTTTCGCTGTTTTTTTCTTGAGGCAAGATTGCCTGTAAGGTTGTAGCCGTAAATATACCATATCTCCTACCTCAAAACTCTTTTCAATCCTGTGTCTGTCTGCATATAGCTTCTGCTGATTATGCGTTGCCTGTAGATTCTCCTTCAGGACCTTGAGAATATCTTGATTGTCCTATACCCAATCTTTGGCCTTTGGTGCCCTGCTCTCTCCAAAAGCCAAGTTTGCAAAGTTCAGTGCCTCATATCCATATAAAGCCTTGAAAGGTGTCATTTTAATAGACATGTGGTGGGTAGTATTGTAGCAGTACTCTCCTAAGTTTAGCCATTTAATCCATGTCCTCTGTTGCCCTCCTACATAGTTCCTTAGATACCGCTCAATCCACTTGTTGACAATCTCCGTCTGCCCGTCGCTCTAGGGATGATAACTTGTGCTTGTAGCAAGTTCTGTCCCTACCATTCTGAATAGCTTCTGCTAGAAAGCACTGGTGAATTTACTATCACGATCATTGACAATGGTTTTGGGTATCCCATGGAGTCTGAAAACCTCTCTGAAAAATAACTCGGCTACTTGTGATGCTGAATAGTCGGCAGAGATAGCAAAGAAGTGAGCAAAATTGGTCAATCGATTTGCCACTACATATAAGCGGTCTCGTCCTTGTACTTTGGGTAACCCTGTAATGAAGTCCATCGAGATGCTTTCCCATTTCTGCTTTGGTATCGATAATGGCTGAAGTAACCCTGTCGGATGAGTGTGTTCGATCTTGTTCTGTTGGCAGATACTGCGTTCCTGAGCGTGCTGTATTACCTCCTCCTTGAGGCCTTTCCATGTGAACCTCTCTCTAATCTGAACCTGTCGGATGAGTGTGTTCGATCTTGTTCTGTTGGCAGATACTGCGTTCCTGAGCGTGCTGTATTACCTCCTCCTTGAGGCCTTTCCATGTGAACCTCTCTCTAATCTGACTGTAGGTCTTCAAGGACCCTTGATGCCTTGATAATGGTGAGTCATGTGATGCCTGTATGATCTTCCTCTTTAAAGCTGATTTTGGGACTAGGTATATCCTCCTTTTGTAATAGATGATGTCGTCAATGATCTTGTACCTGTCATCTTGGATCTGTCCATCCAGTAACTCGTAAGCGAATTTGTTTTTGGAATATTCTACTAAGAGAAGAGACCTCCAATCCATGGAGGGATAATGAGGCTGGTCGTCGGGATAAGGCATCATCAACTATATTGTTCTAACTTCTTACCTTTTACATACTCTATTTCAAAGTCATACGCCTGTACCTTGCTGACCCATTTCTGTTGGCATTCATTTAATTCCTTCTGCTCCAAGAAGTATTTGAGGTTGTTGTGATTTGTCTTGATTTTAACCCGCTTCCCACCAAATACTGTCTGAATTTAGTTAAGGCATGTAAGATGGCAAGCATCTCCTTATCATATATGGAATAGTGGCGTTCATAGTCCTTAAGTTTTCGTCTTTCAAAGGAAATCGTGGTTTTGCATCAGTATCGCCCCTAGTCCTTCTCCTGAAGCATCACATTCCACTATGAATGGCTGTGAGAAATCCGGTAGTGCCAAAACTGGACAAGAACTCATGATTGTTTTGATTTTCTCAAAGGTTTGCTGTGCCAATTTTGTCCATATGAATGCCCCTTTCTTTGTGAGATCGGTGAGTGGTGCGGCAAATTGAGAGAACCCTTTGATGTACCTCTTGTAATAGGTGCACAGGCCTAAAAACCCCTTCAATTTAGTAACTATGTTTGGTGTAGGCCAATCTAAGATAGCTCTAATTTTTTCCATATGAACCTGTACTCCTTTTGCACTGATTATATGTCCTAGATACATTTGCTTAAAGCGAGTGTTCATCTAGAATTCTCAATACCTCATCCAAGCGTTTCAAATGTTCCTCCTAAGTTTTACTGTAAATTAAAATATCATCAGAAAATACTAGTAAATACTTCCGTAACTGAGCCCTGAAAGTGTGGTTCATGCAAGATTGGAAAGTTGCTGGGGCGTTGGTGAGTCCAAAAGGCATGACTAAGAACTCATAGTGACCATAGTGGCAACGAAAAGCTGTCTTGGAAATGTCTTGATCCCTTACTCGGATCTGATGGTACCCTGATCGAAGATCAATCTTTGAAAAGTATTTGGCACCTCGTAGCTCGTCCATTAGTTCATCAATCCTGCGGATGGGATACCTGTTTTTGATGGTCTTCTTGTTGAGTGCTCTGTAATTGATACACATTCACAATGTGCCATCTTTTTTTTTAACTAAGACCACTGATGATGCAAAGGGGCTAGAACTCGGCTGAATATATCCTTGTTCTAGTAATTCCTTGATCGTCTTCTCGATCTCATCCTTGTATCTTTTGGGATGTTTGTATCGAGTGGTTATGACTGTCGGTGTCCCCTCCTCCAACTCAATAATATGCTCAAATCCCCTATCTGGTGGTTGAACTGCTGGAAGATCCTGAAATACCTTCTCATGTTTATGCATTAGTGCCTAAATATCTGCTGGATGTTGGGTGTTGTTCTTTGGAGGTTTTCTAAAAGTGACCAAACACTATGCTGACCATTCTATGTCACCCTGTCTGAGTACGACCTCCATTCTCTGTTGTGATGATACTGGTTTGGGAGAAGAAGTATTCATGCCCCTTAAAACAACTTGTTTTCCATCCAGCCTCTGGAGTTCCATTTCCATCGCCTTGTAATCTGTGTATATTTTCCTATTGAATAGAGCCATTGGACACCTAATACTATGTTTGTATCAACCACATTTACCACATAAAATGAGTTTGTCATATGGTAGTTCCCTAATGTGACATTCAGTTTGGGAATCCAATAGTTGCACTCCATGCTAGTATTTCCTGCTACCGCTACGGTGAATCCCTCAAACTTCTCTGTTGGAATACCTCGCTTAGCTACCCATGCTGTATCAATGAAATTGTGGCTTGCTCCCCCATCAATTAGTACGCCTACCATGTGGCCCTGTACTACTCCCCTGACCATGAGAGTATGAAATATGGGTACTCCAGATAATGTAGCAATGACTCCCTCTGTTGCTTCTCCCTGAAGTGACTCTTCTTCTATTTCCCTCAATTCTTCTGCTATTTTTTGTTCGGATTCCTCCCCTTCACTGTTTGAGTAGACCTCTATATAGTGGGCTTTGGCTTTCCCTAAGCAGTTGTGGCCTGAAACCCATGGTTCCTGACAAGTAAAACACAATTTCTTCCGTCTCAAATCTTTTCTTGTGTCATCGTCCAACCAAGTTTTCTTTGGCATTTCTTGTTGGAAAGGTTTTCTATCTTTGTCTTTTATTGGAAAGTGTCTTGAGTGGGAACCTGCTCTTTGGAATTGAGTCTTGCAGATCTCTGGCCCTGCTGATCGTATCCTGTAGAGTAGATGGTTTGTAGGCTTTCACCCACCCCAGTAAAGGTTATGTCAAGGCCTCTGAAAACAACATGATCAATCTGCTCTCTGACACATCGGTCACCATAACCGCGATTCTCTAGAATTCTGAGATGAAGGCCTTGACACTACTTGTTTGTTTGAGTTGAGCTAACTCTCTAAAGCGTATCTTCGGGTCCTTTTTGTCAAACCGCTCCATGAGCCTCTGTGTAAATTCGCTGAAGGAGCTGATGGTGTTGTGACCTAATGTCACTAGCCCATGGTACCACCACTCGTGAGCTTCTCCGTCCAGATGTAGGGTAGCCAATTTAATGGTATTTGTCTCTATCATGGGGTTGAGTTGGAAGTAAGTATCCAACTTTTGAACTCATATTCTCGCTAATCCTCCTCGAGTCTCGTCAATGTTTGGGATGGTCAATCTGCAACTCAAAATTTGGGTTAAACCCTTTGTTAAAATTCTGGGGCCGGTTTTTGCTCTTCATATTGCAGAAGTCTGAGAAGGACATGGTTGCGTGGAACTCATCTCCCAAATCTCGCTACTCCTGTAAGTAGGCTCCAAATGGTTCAATAGGTTCCCCTGGCATGACTGGTCCTGCTACTGCATCTGCCAGGAAGTGAGGCATAGTAGGTCAACTGGAAGGTCTGTTATATATATGGGGGGTGTTTTGCATATTAGTGTATGCATGCTTCCCACTACTACTTGTAGACCCTCTATCTACTGGTGAAAGTTGTATACTGCTATGACCTGGTTCCGGCTTCGAAGTCAATCTGTTTATTTCATGCAGTACTTCTTTTTGCCTTTTAGATAGGTCATGCAATGCGTTCACCAAGCTACAAAATTCCACCCTGTCTTCCTCCTCTCTTCTTCCTTTCCCTCCGTCAGAGTGTATACCTGTTGGGTCCATATCGGAGTTGGTATCTTCTAACTGGATATCCTCAAATTCCTGTTCCTCAGTGTACCTACTCTTCCTTCTCCTATAGGTTACAAAAGTGTCTTCTTCTGTATTCATTTACTTCTCATGTTCAAGCCCACAGCTGGCAAGGAACATGCTCTGATACCACTGTAATATCCCAAATACTGATAGTCTACTTCTCTACTAATATAGGATTGGCTAGTACACTCAAGTGGGTACAAAACACTGAATTTTATTGTGCATGCAAGGTGTCGTATCAAAGGCCCTAAAATATAGCAAACTGGAGAATTTATAGGGTGGAAAGTTCAGAAAGAAATGGTACACTTACCACTGATAAACAAGCTAATGATACTCCAGAGATAAGTTGCATGCATATAGTGCTGGACATATGATGTACTGGTGCTCCCTTCCTTCCGTTGATGCCCAACTACAAAGGAGGTCTTCCCCAGCTAAAAGCGATGTTTTTGGCAAAGGAGGTGTTTGATGCAGGTGAAACTTTGCTGGGATGTCGGTCTTCACGTGTTGGGGAGAATGACTGGAGCATGTAGAGGTTTTGACCCCTCTAAGCTGGCTAGCGAATTGATCTACCTGTTTGGTGCTCACGCCCTCAGCCTCACGGATGTGCTGATAATTGCTTTGGATGAGCAAACTTATTGCTGATAATCGATCAAGGCAGTGGAGTGACCTTGTTGATGAAGATGAAGCTGACATGCGGAAGATAAACTGGGATTCAGAGACTCAACGAATACTTTTGGGGTTTTCCAGCTATTCCCCAGCTGCACACATGACCCTGCAAACAATCTTCTGGTGGATGCTGAATCGCTGGATATGGATGAATATGATGAATGCCGTTGATAAACTTGAATGGTCTATCCTGAAAGAGAATAGGGTAGATAGTTGCACTGTCGAACCCTCGTTATCTAAAGACGTCGTCTTTAACCCCAACTGCTGCGGCTGCTCAAAAACTCCAAATCAACAACAATAATAATAGATAGCTCCTTTAGTCCAATAACCCTTCTTAAATAGATCATCATGCGCTTTTAGGGTTTGCATGTCACTTTTAGGGTTTATGCTTCACTTTTGCTTGCATGCAATTCTAATTTTATGTTGACTTTTAAGCCTAAAGAAATAAGGCTTCTTTTATCCGACTGTTGACTTTAATATTGAATGAGTGTCACGATTTGTTCTAACTATCAAATGTCGTCAGTTAATTCCCTCTTATGCAGTACCCGCTTGAACCTATGGGAATTAAGTAGGTTGGCAGGTGTTTTGGTGCTTCATTAGAAGAGCACATTACATTCCTAGAGACATTTTACCGAAAGGTTCCACTTAGGCACACTTGATATACATTTGAAGTAGGCTTATATTACATTTTGTTGCATCATTGTTGGGGATCCTTATTCCTAGGTTAAACCTAATGTTTAGAGCCACATGGATGGAGAATTAGTAAGAAGAGAACCTAGAAGGTGAATGCCTTACATTGTAGGAGGTTTAGATCATGACATTTGGTAAGACAAAACCTAAAAGAGCAAAATGCCCTACCTTGGAGGAGGCCCAAGGAATGATATGTGGTGAGAAAAGAATCTAAAGGAGGAAAATGGTACTGTTACCAACGAAAATGGTACTGTTACAGTGTTACCAAAAAAGATGTGAAATCCAATTTGAATTTTTGTTGACATTCTCTCGGTAATCATTGCGCATGACATATGTATGTTGGCCACTTGGATTTGCCTTTATCCCACATGATTGGGAGATGCTTACATATTTTGAGGAGTGTTTGAGTATTGAGTTCACACATTTGGAGGCAATCTTCCACATGTGGAAGTGTTTCATTTTTTGGGGGCATCTTCTACACTTTTCGATGCATAATCTTTCACAGAGGATATTTTTGATGCATGTTAACATTCCTCGAGGTATATTTGCATATTTGAATTTTGGTGGCATGCTTTACCATGTTGGCATTATTTATGTGGCAATTTGAGGCTTACGTTTTTTGAGGAGTGTTGAGTTCACACATTTGGAGGCAATCTTCCACATGTGGAAGTTATTCATCTTTTGGGGCATATTCTACACATGTTGATGCATAATCTTTCATAGAGGATATTTTTGATGCACGTTAACATTCCCCAAGGCATATTTGCATATTTGGAGTCATAATCTGCCATGTTTGCATCATTTATGTGGCGATTTGATGAAATGATCTTCGTACAATAATGACATTTGGCATTTTAAACCCTCTCCAAGGATGATTATCCTCTTATTAGGGAGCCATCTACCACTTTGGGCAAGTCTTGAGTATATTTATAGCATGAAATTGTGATTTGTGGGAATTGTCTACCATTCTTGCCCACAGGTGGCACAACTGATCATGAAATTATCTTCAAAAAAGAAACCTTGGAGCCATTTCTTGAGGAGGGACTTGCTTGGAATAGTCTCAAAGGTATTTATTAATTACTATTTGTAACATACGAGCCCTAATTGAAGGGGATGTTCAAGAAGAAGCCTCTAGAAAGGCATAAGAAGCAAGGAAAAACGATAGTTTAAGGGGAAGTCTAGCTTGAAGACGGTGACAGTTGGACCACATCTTCAAAGACCAAAGAAAGGCCTAATTTGTAGAACTTCCCAATTTTAATGGGATCTAGAATTTTCTATTGATATTTTATTCTATTTAGAGTTGCAAGGAAGACTCATAAAAAGATGCATCTATCTCCTACCATAAAAAGATGCATAAAAGATGCATCTACCACTTTGGGCAAGTCTTGAGTACATTTATAGCATGAAATTGTGATTTGTGGGAATTGTCTACCATTCTTGCCCACAGGTGGCACAACTGATCATGAAATTATCTTCAAAAAAGAAACCTTGGAGCCATGTCTTGAGGAGGGACTTGCTTGGAATAGTCTCAAAGGTATTTATTAATTACTATTTGTAACATACGAGCCCTAATTGAAGGGGATGTTCAAGAAGAAGCCTCTAGAAAGGCATAAGAAGCAAGGAAAAACGATAGTTTAAGGGGAAGTCTAGCTTGAAGACGGTGACAGTTGGACCACATCTTCAAAGACCAAAGAAAGGCCTAATTTGTAGAACTTCCCAATTTTAATGGGATCTAGAATTTTCTATTGATATTTTATTCTATTTAGAGTTGCAAGGAAGACTCATAAAAAGATGCATCTATCTCCTACCATAAAAAGATGCATAAAAGATGCATCTACCACTTTGGGCAAGTCTTGAGTACATTTATAGCATGAAATTGTGATTTGTGGGAATTGTCTACCATTCTTGCCCACAGGTGGCACAACTGATCATGAAATTATCTTCAAAAAAGAAACCTTGGAGCCATGTCTTGAGGAGGGACTTGCTTGGAATAGTCTCAAAGGTATTTATTAATTACTATTTGTAACATACGAGCCCTAATTGAAGGGGATGTTCAAGAAGAAGCCTCTAGAAAGGCATAAGAAGCAAGGAAAAACGGTAGTTTAAGGGGAAGTCTAGCTTGAAGACGGTGACAGTTGGACCACATCTTCAAAGACCAAAGAAAGGCCTAATTTGTAGAACGTCCCAATTTTAATGGGATCTAGAATTTTCTATTGATATTTTATTCTATTTAGAGTTGCAAGGAAGACTCATAAAAAGATGCATCTATCTCCTTGCAACTGGTGTTTTCATTGTGGAGAAAACCCTAGACCATTTGGATGAAACTGAAAGTGAAGATATCTTGTGCAGATTTGGAGCATCATTAAGGAAATATCCATGGCTGCAATTGTCTCTTGTAAAGTCACTATTGTATCTTGTCTTCCTCTCTTTTGGTTGGAAATGTTGTTTTTGTTTTAGGGTTATTTTCTAACATAAAGAGGTTTGAACAAGAACATCATTGTTCTCTTTAGGACCCATAATTTCAGATATGTTCATGTTATGTATTAGGATTGTTTTTTCTTAATAGAAGGATGTCTTTTACTTCATATTTGAGATTCTGATTTATGTGATGAAGCAAGAATATAATATGGGTATTATTATATCTTTATGAGCATAGTATCTTTATTGGAAATTGAATTTGTAGTACTATTATAATTAAGGAGGTCTGTGGTTCATGCATCTTCATTAATTGAATATTTTCTATTATTGAGACCTCCAAATCCTAAAAATATTTTGACTCCATGGCCCAAGGATAAGGCATCGATCTACTTGAATCCACCATCTAATTTGTATAGCATATCGTAAATATTTGATTGCTAAATCTTATTTAATATCAAGGGTTAATGAAGGTTGATTTAACAATCTCATTTCAATGAAACCCCCCTTATGCCAAAGGAGAGCTGGCCTAAAGTGAGAGAAGTGCCCATGGAGGTGATAGTGGGCGACACTTCTAAGTTGCTTTAGGGTTTGTACTTGGACGATTTGGACTTATCTTGTGTGCAAATTTAGGAGGTAACAAATTGGTGCCATTGTCAAGGATAAACTCTCTTTCTCGGATTTAGTAGTCATTGTCATGTCCCCATACCCCATAATGCGGATTATTAGAAATTTTTGGTTAAAGAACCTTTTTGCTCTTCTGATAAACACGTATGGACGTTAACCTATTCTCCAACCTTCATCTCAAGCTTAGAACCACTTAACCAGTTGTTCTTCCCTTCAATTATCCATTCTGCGTCCAAAATGGCCATTTCCGAACTAACCTTGCCCTTTCTGCACCTCGCTTTCGCACTGTCGACCTCGGAAGTTGGAAATCGGAACTTCAATATTTCGACGAAGCGTTCCGCCAACCTTCTGCCTTCCGACCTCGGAAGTTGGAAATCGGAAACATAAATGTGTAAAGAAACATTTAACGGCCTTTCCGCTTTCCTCCTTCTGCACTTCCGCTTTCTGCCTTCCGCACTTCAGAACTCGAAAATCAGAAACTCAATGTGCGAAGGAACTTTCAATCGGCCTTTCCGCCTTCCGCACCTCGAAAATCGGAAATCGAAAATCGGAAACTCAATGTGCGAAGGATTTTTCAACGATCTTTTCGCCTTCCGCCTTCCGCACTTCTGCTTTCTGTCTTTTGTACTTCGGAACTCGGAAATCGGAAACTCAAATGTGCGAAGGAACTTTCAATCGGCCTTTCCGCCTTCCGCACTTCCGCTTTCCGCCTTCCGCACCTCGGAACTCGGAAATTGGAAACTCATTGTGCGAAGGAACTTTCAACGGCCTTTCCGCCTTCTGCACTTCCGCTTTTCGCCTTCTGCACTTCAGAACTTGGAAATCGGAAACTCAAATGTGCGAAGGAACTTTCAACGCCCTTTCTGCACTTTTGCTTTTCGCCTTCCGCACTTCGGAACTCGGAACATTAACTTTTCCTTAAACTTTTTTCTGCGCCTTTCCGCTTCTCGCCTTCCGCAGGTGGATCTTGGAAATCAGAACGTCACCCTTCTGCCTTAGAATCCTTTTATGCTTTCGGCTTCCGCCTTCTGACCTCGGACATCGGAAGTCGGAAAACCCATTTTTTGCCTTATCTTTTCTCCTGATTTCTTCCTTCCGCCTTCCGCAGGTAGATCCCGGAAGTCAGAAATCCCACATTCTGCTCTGATAGAACTTCTTTCTCCCGCCTCCCTCATTCCCCCTTCTGCTGTGGATCTCGGGGTGCGGAAACACAACTTTTCTGCTCAGTTCAACTACTCCTTTTCGACTTCCACCTTCCACCTCTCCTATGCGGATTTCAAAGGGTGGGAACAGGCTTTCAACCTCAATGAACTTAGGCAAAAATGCATAAAAACATCTAAGGCAAAAACAAAGATAAAATGCGGGAAATACACAAGTAAACATCGACTTCATCATCATTAAGCATTCAATCATGAATAGAACAATTCATAGGCTAATATATTGCATAAACAACATAACAAGAATACTTATCTTGAAGGATGAAGTTGTCCTGCAACTAGCTATGTAGCTGCAGCGTTCCACCCAATCATAGGCCAACGTGTTCTTTAATCTCTCAACACCACTGCCACCCTTGAGCTAGGCATGATTCCACAAGGAACTAGGGAACAGGTAGACTCACACACAGCCAGATCCTTAACACACAGTCAAGCCAACACCTAGTTGGACTTATAAAGACTGTCCAGCCAACCCAACACCTAGTTGGGTTAATAGGTTGCATGATTGACAAGCCAACACATGCATTCAGGACCAACCACACCAACAGATGGGTTCACAGGGCCCAAGGCCAAGCCACCTTTCACAGTTGGGTTAACAGGTTGTCCAATCAAGGATTACACACAAGGCTAAATGCACAACAAGACTCAGCCAAACCAAGATCCAATTGGGTCAACAGGCCCCAAGGCCAACCCAATCTCCCTTGGGTTAATAGGTTGCTAAGGTAGTGGAAAGGTAGAATGACTAAGCTAGTGGCTCATTCAAGAGCTAGGACACCTCCACAAGATCTATCTGGCTTGACATCGACATTATCTGCATCCCAACACAAGGTAGCATACCTTTCTCTGCTCAACAGTCCTTCAGGCTATGCCTCCCTTTTAGTGCTCTTCAGGGCATGCAGTAAGGATCTATCAGCCACTCTTATCTTTTTCTGAGGTTCCTCTCTGCACTAGGTTAATAAGTCAATTCTTCTTCTCTCCCACTCCTTAGTCTTGCGTACAAATCAGACCCAAAAACCAGGGTACACAACGCAACAACTGTAAATTTTTCTTTAATATTCAACTAGGGCTAAACAGTGCATGCAAAATATCAACTGATAACCACACATGAATATCTTTTACAGTATGCAGCGGAATATAAAACTGAGAAATAAATCACAACATCACATCACAATATTGACACTATTATTTTGGGTATGGAAACCCCCGGAAAAACTCAAGATGGGAAAATCAGTGCAGCAGTCAGATATAGATTTTATTACGAGAAAATATGGAACTTTTACAATCACTGCAAATTCACCCAAACCTGGCGAATGCACCACCCGACAGAATCACTGGGCAAATCCCAACTAAACCTCAACACCCTCCTGTGTGAGTGTACGACCCAACTGTACAAAGCTTGATGATCCTGCTACTCGCTCCTTCGTCTTCTCAGCTAAATCCTATGTCTGACTTTCTCTCCCTATCTGTATCTTGTCTCTGTCGGAATACAATTGTGTGTTCTCTCCACCAATTGATCTCTCTTTTATAACTTTAGGTAAAGCAAAAACCCTAATTTCACTTTCACTTTAACTAGTGGTAAAGAAAAAACCCTAATTTCACTTTCACTTTAACTAGTGGTAAAGAAAAAACCCTAATTTCACTTTCACTTTAACTATTGGTTCACTAAAGTTAATTTATATCACTTTAATTTATTTTCCAAAGTAAACTTAGGAAAAGTAAATTAAATATAATTGGTTTCCTAATTTAAGTCTTTTGCATGCAAGAAGACCTTCCTTGTTGCTACTAGTTTAACACTCCCTCTCAACGAGGAAGGGATTCGGTAGCAACCCCAACTTATCCCCGAACTTCACAAAACTCTGTCTGCAAAGTGCCTTGGTGAAAATGTCCGCCACCTGCTCATCTGCCTGTATGTACTCCAACCGAATGGTTCCCCTCTGAGCACAATCTCTCAAGAAGTGGTATCTGATGTCTATGTGTTTGCTCCGGTTATGGAACACTGGATTCTCAGATAGCCTGATGCCACTCTGATTGTCACAGTGAACTACTGTATCCTCTAGCTCACACTCGAACAACCCTGCAAGTAACTTTCTCAGCCACACACCCTCACGAGCAACCATGCTAGCTGCCATGTACTCAGCCTTTGCCAAGCTCAATGCAAGTGATTTCTGCTTCCTGCTGAACCAAGAGACAACCCCTAATCCAATGCTGAAACAACAACCTGAAGTACTCTTCCGGTCCTCTACACATCCTGCCTAGTCAGCATTTGTGAAACCTGCTAACTGTACACTCCCCCTGCGCTCATAAACCAATCCATACTCCACTGTACCTTTGATGTAGCGAAGTATGTGCTTTGCAGCCGTCTAATGCACTCTCCGAGGGTCCACCATGAACTGACTCAAAGAGTTGACTGCAAAGCTGATGTCTAGTCGAGTGTTGACCAGATACATAAGCGATCCGATAAGCTGACGATACAAGGTAGGATCAAATTCGTCTGATCCTGATGCATCAATCTTCCTCCAGTTGCAAACTAGAGATATGGCCATAGGCTTGCAGTCTTCCATTCTGAATCTCTTCAGGATCTCTACTGCATACTTCCCTTGTCCGATGAAGAAGCATCCATCTCTCTGGCAAACCTCCAAGCCCAAAAAGTAATGCATCGGCCCAAGGTCTTTCATCTGAAACTCTATTGCAAGGTTGGACTTACAGTCTCCAATTAGCCTCTCATCTCTTGTAAAAAAGAGATCATCCACATATAAGACCAGTATGAGAGGCACCTCACCTGTTAAGAAGTACAGGTTGTGGTCAGCCTCACTCTGCTGAAATCCCATCTCCTGTAGATAGCTAACAATCCTCGAGTACCATGCTCGAGGTGCCTGCTTGAGCCCGTAAAGAGCTCGATACAGTCTGCATACATGTGTAGCCCTGTTCTCCACATCAAACCCCTCTGGCTGCTCAATATACACCTCCTCCTCTATCACTTCGTTGAGGAAGGCAGTCTTGACGTTCATTTGATGGACACGCCAACCCATCTCAGCTGCTAGTGAGATAATGGTTCGAATGGACGAATACCTGGCAACAGGGGCAAAGGTCTCCTCATAATCAATACCCTCCTTCTGTGAAAACCCCTTTGCCACGAAGCGCACCTTGTACTTCTCCATGCTTTCGTCTGTTGCATGCTTCACCTTGTAGATCCATCTGGATCCCACCACCTTTTTCCTTTGTGGCCTCGGCGCAACCTCCCATACCTGGTTTTTCATAATGGAGTCATACTCCTCAACCATAGCTTCCTGCCACACATCATGTTGTGCAGCCTCCCCGAAGCTGGAAGGTTCAGAGTTAATCAACTCTGTCATCAGTGCCATATAACTAAGCCTCTTTGGTGGTACACTCCGTCTAAAAGATATCTGTGGAGGATCTACTTGCCTGGAATCTTGCAATGTGGATCTAAACCACTTGGGCATTGGCCTAGTGTCAACCTGCTGCGGCTGCTGGATATCCGTCTCCTGTTGCAGCTCATCCTTCAAGTCAATGACTAAAGGATCTTGTCCACCTGACTCCCTCTGACCACTAGAACCTGTGCTTTGTGTCTGTACCTGTACCTGTACATCTGCCTCCTCCAACTCGACTCCCGACTCCTGTGCTGGCTGCTGCTCTGCTGGTAAGTCCAAAGATCTCTACAAGGCCCTGTCCTCATCGAATTAGACATCCCTGCTAACAATGATCCTTCTGCGAGCAGGAATGTAAACTCTATATGCTTTCGAAATCTTGCTGTAACCAATAAGTAACCCCTTCTTTCCAAAAGGGTCCAGCTTCTTCCTATTGTCAGCATGAACATAGCAATAGCAGACACTGCCAAATATGCAAATGTGACTCACATCTGGCCTAGTGCCTGTGAAGATCTCCTCTGGTGTCTTCCTCCCCAAGGCTGTGTGGGGACACCTATTCTGAATTTATACTGCAGTCCTGTATGCCTCGGCCCAGAGGAATAGTGGTAATCCTTGATCAAATAGCATGGCCTTGGCTGCTCCAACTATAGTCCTGTTCTTCCGCTCTGCAACTCCATTCTGTTGTGGGGTATGGGGCACAGTGTGGTCCTTCTTGATCCCCTCAGCCGAACAATACTCCATGAACTCATTGGAAGTGTACTCATCCCCGTTGTCTGTCCTCAACACCCGAATCTTCTTTCCTGTTTGGTTCTCCACAAGAGTCTTGAACTCTCAGAACCTCTCAAAGACCTTTGACTTGGCCTTCAGGAAATAGATCTAGGTTTTCCTGGAATAGTCATTAATGAAGGTTACACAGAAACTGTAACCACTGAACGAATGTACACTCATAGGTCCGCATACATCCGAATGCACCAAGTCCAAGGGCTCCTTAGACTTGTGCTCACTTTGTGGGAAAGGCTTCCTGATGTTCTTCCCCAAAGCACAACCCTTGCAATGGTTATGCTTTTCCTCTTGTACCTGAGGAACTCCAATGACTGCCTGTCTCAAATGCTTCAGTGCACCATGGTGTAAGTGTGCCATCCTCCTATGCCACAACTCACCTTAACTGTTGCTGCTGCTGCTGACTAGAGCCTTTGCAGGCTGAAAGTGTAATCTGTACACTTTCTCGCTCTTTTTGCCAATCACCCAATCCAAGCTCCTATTTGACCCCTTGGGCCTGATATACATTCTTTGGTCACGAAACTTCACTTGATATCCCTTGTCCTCTAGAGTGGAGACTGATATAAGGTTCTTGGTCAATCTTGGAACATATAACACATTAGCAAAACTGAGGGGTTTGCCAGACTCCCTCTCAAATGAAACAGTGCCAACTCCCTACGCTTGATACCGCACATCATCACCCAGCTCAACGTGGATCCTTGTTCCACCTTCCTGCAAGTCTCTGAAGAATCTCTTCTGTCCAGTCATGTGACTAGATGCTCCACTGTCAATGTACCATATGCTGCTCCTTGTGGTGCTTTCCATGCAAGCTATCAAGCAAAACTCCTCATCGAAGTTCCTGCTGAACTCATCCACCTTTGTAGATCTAGCCATTTGAGTGTTATTCTTCTTCTTCTTGTCTGGGCACTGGGAGGCAAAGTGTCCCTGCTTGTGGCAGATAAACAACTTGACCTTTGACACGTCAAGGTTCTTCTTACCATTCTTCTTCCTCTTTGCCTTCCCCTTGCTCTTCCCTGTAAGGGCTAAAACCTCCCCATCCACAATCTGTGGGGCACTGCTGGATGAGCCTGATCCTTGACCCATGCGGGTCTCCTCCTACACAAAGTCATCCCATAGTCTCTGCCAATCAGGGAGATTCTCCCTAGCCACAACACCTTTGACAAAGGTGTCCCATGGCTTAGAGAAGCCATTGAGGGCTATCCGAACTAGCTTCTCATCATCTGTCTTAGAGCCAACAACTCCAAGTTCATCCCTGATCTGTGTGAGCTTCGTGAGATAAGGCACCACTCCTTCTCCCTTGGTCATCTTGGTGCTGCGCATCCTCTCTTGCAACACCATCCTCTGGTTCTCGTTCTTGCTCTGGTACAAACTCTCCAAAGCTTTTCACATTTCTAATGCGGTCTTCTTACCAGAAAGATGAGGGACTATATGGTCCTTCACTCCATCCATAATAATCAGCATGGCTCTGGAATCAATCTTCTTCCAAGCTGCTAGATCTGCCGGATCTGTGGGTGCAACCTTCGTGGAGTCAATGTGCTCCTCTGTATCACTAACGTCTAGGATCCTTGTGATCCTTTCTTTCCATGTAGGAAAGTTCTAAGCACCCTGGAGTCTATCCTCAACTCTCAACTGCACGGCCATAATGAAGTGTACCTATCAAACCCTAGATCTGGAAGTCTAGGTTTGTGTCTTCTTATAGATCTGCCTCTGATCTATTACTGCTGCTGCAAATCTCTCAACTTTAGCTCACCAGAGCTCTGATACCATGTAAATTTTCCTTTAATATTCAACTAGGGCTAAACAGTGCATGCAAAATATCAACTGATAACCACACATGAATATCTTTTACAGTATGCAGCGGAATATAAAACTGAGAAATAAATCACAACATCACGTCACAATATTGACACTATTATTTTGGGTATGGAAACCCTTGAAAAAACCCAAGATGGGAAAACCGGTGCAGCAGTCAGATATAGATTTTATGATGAGAAAATATGGAACTTTTACAATCACTGCAAATTCACCCAAACCTGGCAAATGCAGCACCCGGCAAAATCACTGGGCAAATCCTAGCTAAACCTCACCACCCTCCCGTGTGAGTGTACGCCCCAACTGAATGAAGCTCGATGATCCTGCTACTCCCTCCTCCGTCTTTTCAGCTAAATCCTTTGTCTGACTTTCTCTCCTTGTCTGTATCCTGTCTCTGTCGGAATACAAGTGTGTGTTCTCTCCACCAATTGATCTCTCTTTTATAACTTTAGGTAAAGCGAAAACCCTAATTTCACTTTCACTTTAACTAGTGGTAAAGCAAAAACCCTAATTTCACTTTCACTTTAACTAGTGGTTCACTAAAGTTATTTTAGGTCACTTTAATTTATTTTCCAAAGTAAACTTAGGAAAAGTAAATTAAATACAATTGGTTTCCTAATTTAAGTCTTTTGCATGCAAGAACACATGCATGCAGGAAGACCTTCCTTGTTGCTAGTAGTTTAACAACAACCACACTGTGGACCAGCAAAACAGGCTCCTCACTGTGACACAGGAAACACACTCTAATTTAGTAAAACAAAGGGTTTCCACTGCAGGAAAACACCAATGCTGGGAAAAACACAGAAGACCACTCTTTCTCCCAAAATCGGGTGATCCCCACTGCTCAATTGTTCAGGAAAACAATTAGCTTCTCTATCCTGCGAGAAAAGAATGACCAAAATGGTAAACACTGAACAATGTATTGACAACCACAGGCAAAAACCATGGTTCTACAAACATAGGTGAACGCACAGTGCACATGAGCAGTCTGGAGAGCTCGAATGGTAGTGTGAATGAACAACGATGGAATGGTTCCAGTGAATGAGGAGGAGTGAGCAAAACCCAAACGCGACCTCCTTTGACGGACTGGGCACACATCACGTGCTTGCTTCCTGCATAAGCAAAAGTGCGGCTTCCCCTAGGCTGCAAGCCTGTGCAGACTGCAGTCTGCCATGCCTTGCACTGCCCCAGGGAGTCTGGAAGGAATTAATGATTGAGTGCAGGGACAAAAAGGGTAGTTGAGGTTCAATGGTTTTCTCAATGACATTTGGCTTAACGCTATAGGCTCAGAGGTTTGACCAACTTCCCCATCCTATCCCTTGTGAAATCATGCCCCCATCTCTTTCACGTTGCAGTTCCATAGCTAGCTGTGGTATTTTATTAAATTGTGCATTTACATGGTATTCAAAAATGATTTGTGCTTTGACTAGCACACTAACCATAACCTTAGGCATCAATCTTGATAACCTATATTCAAATACCGGATCTGGGCCTTGGCCTTTAGCTCCATGCCATGATCCTAATACAATATATATACATCATGTATAATCAAAATATCATGGGGTCAAAACCGGGGTGTTACAGTCATGCGTACAATGACATGAAGAGATGGACTTATTTGAAGATTTGGTTTTCTTATTTGACGACTTCACTGGTACGAATAGGTACGAAATTATGAATTGCATATATATATATATATATATATATATATATATATATCCACATTTCATTGTGGAGATTCGGAAGGAAATCAACATGGCATCTTTTCGATAGAGGTGGTAAGTTGGGTGTATTCACCTTAATATTTCTCAAGTATTCCTGGATATCCAAATGAGAACCCTCTTGGATGGGCTGAGCATCTTTGAAGATTTTGTGGGAACACTTCTCTAGTGGCACATCATATTGTATCTTTTATGGATTATATTTCAAGCTTGATGTAGAACATGAAGATGTTATGATGATAATGTTTTCACATAGTTTGGTGAGAATTGTAAAGGATTGGTTTCATGGTTTTGGCAAAGGGAAATAGATTCATTTGCAAGTTTCACTAAAGAATTTCATAAGTATTGGGATAGTAGCTATAATGGAGAAGAAGTTGGAACAAATTGAAGTCCTACTTGAGAATCCATTTTATGAATGAAACATAGCCAAAAGTGGAATTTGTAGCAACATCTCATAAAGATTTGGGTGTCGAGACTGATGGTGAAGATTCTTATGAAGTGGATCAAGCTTTTACATTATCTTCTCCTAAAGACAAGGATTTGGTAAGTCACATTCCCCATCATGTTTATGAATTTAATGATGAGTTCTTTGATGATTTGAAAGGGGAAGATTTTGTAGAGAAGGTCTTGGAAGATGAATTTTTCTGCGTGCCCCTGCAGCTGTATGTGAGGAAGAATGTGGCAGTTAAAAGGATGAGGATTTAATCAATTCTTTTTTTGATTGGAAGGCATAGATGGGATTTAGATCATTGGTTTATTCATGGTGATCCCATCTATGACATGGATAGTGAGAGCATGATGGTGGGAAATTTAATTTGGCATAATGCACTTCTAATGAACTTTGAAGACCACCTCCATAAGGTATAGATAAGGTATTGAAAACCGTATTTTTGACGATCTTGGTCAGCCAAGTGTTATGAATGTATATGATGCATTTTCTTTAGTTAATGAACAACCATATTTTCTCATTGATGGGGTTGAGTTCAATGTTACAAATATCGTGTCGGTGAATATATCGTCGAGGGTCCAAAAAGAAATTATTGGATTTATCGGCGAGAATGTTGGCAAACATCGGCAATATATTGGCAAAATAAAAAATACAAAAATATAAAAAAATACAAAAATTCAAAAATTTACTATATATTCAAAAAAATCGCCAAATATCGCCATAAAATTGGCAAATATCGCGATAAAATCGACAAATATCGCTATATATTAGAAAAAATTGGCAAATATCGCGATCAAATCGGGAAAAAATCGTCAAAAAATCGGGGAAAATATCGGGGCGATATATTGCCGATATATCGCCAGTGAGTTGACATCGCGATGTTGCCGATATATCGGCGATGTTTGTAACACTGGCTGAGTTAGCACAACATAAATGGCATATTTTCTAGTTGTTGATATCTGTAGTCCTTGTCCAAGTTATGTTCAAGCATCCAACTTAGAAGATCTGTTTTTGAGGCTGAAAGATGTTTGGGACAACAATGCTTTCAAAGGGTGTTTTATTGTAGGGATTTTCTACCTCACGAGAGAGGGCATCAAGCCCTAAGCCATGAGCATGTGTACTTTTTCTATCAAATTTCACATTTTTCATGTTCATGTTTTGATAGATGGCAGCGAAGAAGGTGGTTGCAGATTTTTGGTGGAGATTCCTAAGCCCTTGGTGCTTAAGGGCATGAAGAATGAATCATGGCTTGATGATGATTACATCAACCCTATCCAACAATGGATAGAACAGTTTTGTAGTGGAACATGCCACTCTTGATGTGATTTTGATCTTCTTTCACATTTTCATGAGCACAATTTAGACTTCAACCTTGCAATGCTACAATGGTTACTTTGCACATTTTCATGAGCACAATTTAGACTTCAACAAGGGAAGCTCTAATGCTATTTATGAAATGATACAATGGTTACTTTGGCTATTTGATTATAACTAATCTGGCATTTTTTTTTCTAATGTAGAGTAGGGTGGGAAGAATAAGCTTGATATTGCAAGCATTAGGTTCTTATTTATGATACATTTCTCATTGGAATCTTGGTGCATGCATATTATTTGTATAGTCTCTTAAGAGTGATTAGCTAGATAGAAATACTCTCAAGGTTCCTTTGTAAGTGGATAAGAATGTTTTGGATTGTATGTTGGGGTTGGTGGAGGTTCTAATCCATCACATCCCCTGTTTCCAACGTTTTTCTTCTTGGTAGGTACATCAAGCACAACAATAGCTCTCAAGGATTTTGGAGTTCTCTTGCACCCTGCAAGAGTGTATAGTCCCCATATGGAGCCCATTTTTACCATAAAAAATGAAAAATCCAATTTGCATTTTGATTGACATTCTCTTAGCAATCATTGTGGAGGACATGTATGTTGGTGGCTTGGAATTGCCTTTCATCCACATGATTGAGAGATGCTTAGGTCTTTTGAGGAGTGTTTGACTATCGAGGTAACACATGTAGAGGCAATGTTTCACATGGTGGAAGTGATTCATCTTTGAGGCATCTTCTACACATTTCGATGCACAATCTTTCATTGAGGATACTTTTTGATGCATGTTCATATTGCCTGAGGCATATTTGCATATTTGGAGGCATGATCATCCTCATGGGCACCACCTTACACATCTCGTGAGACATTCTACATATTTAGAGCCAAGATTTGACACGTTGGCATTATTTTTTTCCATTTGAGGAAATGCTCTTTGTATAATCTTGATTTTTCATTCTAAATTCTCTCAAAGGATGATTATCCTCTTATTAGGGAGCCACCCATCACTTTAGGCAACTCTTGAGCACATTTATAATTGGAAATTCTCAATTGCGGGGATCATATAGCATTAGTGCCCACATGTGGCACAATTGATCATGAAATTATCTTCAAAAAAAGAATGTTGGAGCCATGTCTTGGGGAGTGACTTGCTTGGTGTAAGTAACAATTTTTTTGCACAATCTGGGTACCCCAAAACGAAGAGATGCAAAGGTTGCTAGAAGAAAAAATCTTTAGCCCTTGGGAGTTAAGATAGAAGGCATATCAAGCGAGTGTTGGACAAGAGAACCATGGGCGAGTGACCAAAGGCTAAAACAAACCGAGCGCTAAAGGCACAAGTAGACCGCCTTTAGATTTGAAAGCAAATCTACGACTGAGATTAGTAGCGCACCAGGAAAGTACAAGGAAGATAAGCTTCTTTATCAATGAGCTAATAAAAAAGTGAAATCAAAAGATTGACGGCTGAGGTGAATCGCACCTCCATATAGTGCACATGAGTGGTTTGAGCCCGAGGGCACGTTATCCTTGAAATCGCGTACGACACGTATTTTGTTTCAAATGGTCGTGCCTCCTCAAGGCATTTTTCAGATATCACCAAGACTGATGAGTGTTATCACTTTGGGAAACTAGGGTGGTTTCCACTCGGAATCATAAAGCGACAAAGTCCTGGCATGTGGAGACGACAACTGGACATCCTAGTCAACCTACCCTTACCTGACACCTGTCAAGTAGGCCCCTCACTTACATATGTCATCAGTCCTCCTTAAAAAAACTGCCAAGTGTTAATTTTCAAATCTTTTAGCTGTTAAAGAGGTAAAACTACAAATCCCAAAGCCGTTGTTAAACCTTGAAGAAAATCTCCTTCATCCCATGCTCCTGTGCACCTAACCAGTTAGCTCCAGTACAACAATCCAGTGTATATCCACGATAATAATCACGGGTGTTTCACTGTTTTCAATAGTAACCTTTCGTTTGTTTTACCTGTTGGTGAAAATACTTTGTTTACCCTCAATTACCCAGTAAAGAAAGCTTTTACCCTTACTAGCAAGTTTAATACAATCACTATATCTCAAAGAACTAAAAACATGCCCCTTAAACCCAAATTCTTGGGAAATGAAAGTGTGTATGATCACCATGTAGATGTCTTCAACACAATAGTGACCAACTCAGACCTGAAAGCAACCACACGAGAAACCCGTGCTCGTTCATTTGCAGATCAAGATCCTTTCCGCGTATGGGACTTTAACCTGGCCCAATCTATGTGTCCTTGTATGGTTTATTTGCTTGAGTTCGTTAGCTGGTGCTTTGCTCAATACTCACCCAGTAAAAGAGCAATTTTATCCTCCAATCTTTCTAGAATTCTATGCAGCATTGAAGCTGACGCCTTGCAGAAAATGTTCTGCATCTCAGATTTTTCAAACCTACAAGCCATGGATGAAAAGAACATGGCCCTTTCCTATCAAACCTTGAAGCCATCAGACAAAGCCCTTGTTCTATCAAAACATTTGGAGTCGTGAATTGTTATCCCTCAGTCTTCTCCTCCATATAGTACTATAGTTTTCTTTGAAGCTTCTATGAATCTCATTGTTATGTACCATCTTGGGGTACAAAGATGACAAAGAAGTTGATGATACCTTATTAGGCCTTTTCTTAGTTGCCAAGAAACTTGGGTACGGGGACGGGGACTGGGACGCCACTTTTTGAAAAGGGGACTTGGGTACGTCAAGGGTACTCTATATATATATATATATAATTAAATCAGTTTGTTTTTCACTAGTATTCAATTTCAATAAGTAACAAGTACAATTAACATGCACATTGCTTCAAAGTTCATAAACCATTGATATAAAGTGGGAACTACTTGTGAACCTTAAGAATAAACACGACGATAGTTGATGGAGCTTTTGGTTTTTCAAAATTAGAAATATGCACATGCATAGAAACGTCTGCACAAACATTAACAAAGTAGGTTTTCTATCATTCATGAAGGACAAAGAATACGGTCTGTCCAACAACATTGGAACAACTTGCACAAAGGATCCAAAGAATAATTCAATGACAAGATCCAAAGTCATAAAAGAGTAAGGCAATCTTCTAGAAGAAATAGTGTAAGAATAGATACCAGCCCCTCCAAGCTAGATAGTGCCATGTCATTAACTTAAAAGCACAAACTTTTTAGTCTAAGACAACCTAAGCTTGTCTTGCCTTTCCTCTGCATGTATCTTCTCCTTTGCGCAGCAAGCTCTCCTCTTGTGAGCTCCAACAAAAGTCAAGACTCAACTTTGCGTTGGGAGAAGTGGACAGGCCCGCGGGGTCAAGAGGGTAGGGGGATCCACACCTACCCCGTCTCTCTTCGTAAAGGTAATTTTTTTTTATAATTTTCACATACTGGAGTTTCCCCGAAGTCACCAAAATCAGGGGACAGAGTCCCCAAAATGAGCAGAGTTTCTTGTTTTTGGGCCAAAGGTACCCGATACTTGGGGACTTCGGCGGGGACTTCAAGGGGCGTCATTGAAGTACCTGACCCGGTTTTCGAGACTTGGGGATGATACCCAAGACGGGGACATGAACCCAACCCTTGGGGATGGGTACCCTTGCAACACATGGTTTTTTTCTCCATTTAAACCCCGCGCCAAATGGTTACCCTAATTTAGATACTTGCAGCTTCATAGCTTTGGCCATGAATGAACAACTTGAGGAGTTCACCTTCCTAGAGTTGTTTAGATACCCATCATGTTTATGTTTCTTGTTCATCTATCAGAACTATTTCACGAGTGTAGGCTTGAAGATGACATATGAGAATGGAAATCAAATCCCAGTTTATGAGTGGAACAACCTTTTGCTGAGGAGTCTTGATAATTCAAATTATATAGAGTTCACTGACAAGGTAATGAAAATAGCATACAAGCTAATATATGGGATTAATTCTCCCAGAATGCTGAAAGAAGGTGAGACTGGTTTTTATTCAAAGACCACACAATGATCAGAATATATGGCTTCGAAGGGGAATATTGCAAGCCCCCAACATTCCCCACAATGAGAATGCTGGCCATGGAGTATATCAGACAAAGGTTTTTATCAGATGAGCTTCATTTCAGACAACACAAAACTTTCCATATACCCAAGGATGTGGGACCATTTTAGGTGAGAGCTTTGAATGCTTTGTAGTACATAGAAGAATTCTTGAAGCATTTAAACTTGGAGAAGACTGAATGAGGACCCTAAAACCCCCATAAGGTCATATCTAACCAAAGGGTAACCAACAAGAACTCACCATATGAATGTGTGCCTAGGCTTGATTGGGAAAGTATAGCAATAAAGAGAGACGGGGAAAAGTTCAAGAGGCCCAGAAAGCTTTAGAAGAGTAGGGTGCATTAGAGCAGCTAGCTGGCCATAAAAGAGGGGCAGAGGATACAAGGACAAAAAAGGATATAGATCCAGCTGAGCAGGGTCCACAAGCTAAGAAAGCCAACACAAAACTCAATAGGCAGATCAAGCTTTGGCTGAGAAAGATACAGAAGAAGAAATCCCAAAAGAGGCGGTAGAGCTAATCCCATAGTAATCAGCTTTAGGAAGACCACCTACGGGGTATACCCAATATTCATCTTTAGAATTCACAGTACCCGATGGTCTGGAATCATTAGCTACAGTAGGTCTTGGATTAATTTAGACTGATCGACAAATAGTATACGAAGGCATAACCAAGATGGGTATGCTAGCAGTAAAGGATGCCAGGTTTCAAATACAAGTTCCTGAAAAGAGGCTCATTAGTAGCAGATCATGTAGAGAATACTTTCAGATATTCTGTGGTTGAGCCTAAAGTACCCATACCTACTAGTCTCAGTGGTTGGAAGGTAGAGGAACATACAGTAGACTTCAGTTAGTTTGGAAGCTTAGGTAAGATGGATTTTTATAAGTAGGCAAGTGACATGATATGTGCAGAGGTAGTAAAGTCAACTAAAACAGAAAGAAAGTTAAGGTCTACCCTAAACAAGTTTGAAATGGAAGGCTAAAAAATGGACCACAAGAGCCAAACAGGTTACTATAAAGGAGCTTGAGGAAAAAATCATAGCTCTGGGGTCAAATCCTTGATAGCAAACTAGGACAATGAGATAGCCAAAGTGCAGAGCTTATACAAGTTGAAAAGGAAAAGGAGTAGATATATGTAAGAATGGTCCAATATAAGAATCTGGCATAAGAGAGAAAAAAAAATTGATTTACAATTACAAATCTCATCCTTCAAATTGCAAAGCACAACCATCATCTCTACTCCTCCTGCTCAAACATTAGCCCTAGAGACACAAGTAGAAAAACAACTTACTTCAGAGATGGAGCAGAGTGCAAAAGCTTGAGAAACAGCCATAAAAAAATTCTATCTACACAAGAAGATAGTGTAGATCAACAACCAACTCAAGTAGAAGAGGATAATGACAACAAAATTAAAGAGTTGGAAGATGAGATCAACCAAAAGAATGAAAGGATTGCTGAGCTTGATGGTGATGTCAGTAAGAAAGAAGATTATTTCAGACTTAGAAAGGGAAGTCATTGATATTAAAAGCCAGATTACCAAGCTCAAGTTAACAATGGAAGAGGAATCATTACTCATAAGGACAAATCATGCTTTGTGGGACAAGATATCCCCGTTATTCTTGAGCAAGTTGGAATTTTGTGAAGTAATTCAAGATGAGTTGGATACCTACAAAGAAGCCAAAGAGGAAACCAAACAGGTAGAGACAATGTTAGGGGAAATGCCAAAGCAAGCACAACAAACTATTGATTTTTTGAACAGCAGGAGTAAGAAACAGTTAGAAGAGCTGCAACTTACAAATAGAACTCAGATCATTAAAATAGCCAGACAGATGGTGTTAAAGTAGACCCTGCTAAAATGAACACAGAATCTTATAAACTATCTGGCAGATGATATCACTGCTTTCAAAAGCATGTTCAGTGGGGTCATGAAACTGGGACTACCACATCTGTGGGATGGAAATGGGGAGTTTTATTGCAAGGAGTATCAGACAAAATTAACTCATAAAAGAAATGAGGTCCCCCAAGCCGATATATTAGAAGGAGTTTTAAGTGGAGACCAAGTGGTTGACAGGCTAAGGCCTGAATTTCAAATCTTGATCAGACTGAAAACATTATTAGAACTTCGAAATATTCAGAGGTTGAAATAACATTAGAAGCTTTAAAAGCACATCATATCCCTATGGAAAAAAATTGGCTGTTGGTGTTCAGATATCATAAAATAGCACTGCCACCTTAAAGTCAGAGCACAGGGTAGTCAAGTGGACAACAAAGGCCTCAAGTACCAATTAAATTCTCAATTCAGCCTACTCCACTAGCTTTTATGCCAACAGGTGGACAAGTACGTGTGCAAATGATGCACCAAATAATGGGTCAGACAGGTATACCTCCAGGCCAATCAGGTGGACATCCATATGTACAACCCCAGGTTTATATGAGAGGACAGACTTCTCCAGCCAAAGGTGAGGAGAAAGGCGCAATTAAGGAGAAAGGTTAAAAGTCAAAAGCTGTTAAAAACAAAATGTATAGTGTGACAAGCTAAAAGTCTGTTACAAATCAGTTAGGTTCAACTTAATTCAGTTACTCCAAAATGTCTATATAACGTAACTCAAATTCATTGTAAAAGGCTAGCAATTTTGTGTAGAGGGCTTATATTTGATTGTGAGTGGGTGATCCATTTGTAATGTAACATGTGTTGATTTTTGTACCTAGGCAGATGTTCCCTAGGTGACTTTAATTTTGCCTAAAGTCACTTTAAGAGGGAAAAATGTGACCCTCATATTAAAGTCACTTAAAAGTGACTTTATGACTCTATAGTCACTTTTTGATAAATTTAAGTGGGTGAGTGATTTTATTTATGGGAAATAAATAAAAGGGATTTTCACTCTCAATCAATCTCAGCCATTGATTTGATTCTTTCTCCACCATTGGATTAAGAAACTCACCTAGGGCAAACAAAAAGCATGAGGGAGGCAAAAGGACACTCACTTTTCATTTTCAGGAGAAGAGAAGAGCTGTGGAGAGAGCTGAGCAAGCAGAGGTCGAATTGCTGAAGGGGGGT
>LPNX010868788.1:1080180-1131729 GCA_001517045.1 Pseudotsuga menziesii | reverse complement strand
ATTTTTATAAGTAGCTTCTAGCCTATGCATAACCGGCTGAAGTGAAACTCATAAAATTGTTCATTAAACCAGCAATCAGTTAAACTCAGTTTTTCAACAACATGCTTGTCTAAGATTAAGTTTGCAGAGTGTTACAGAGATGTTTTTCCTCTGTATTTTGTCCATCCTCCTTGTTATCATAATTTCTATATCCATGCATGCTTTCATGAGATGATTGATAAAGTTTGAGCAGTAGATTCAATTTCATACTGTGTCAGTGATACTTTATGTTGATGAATGTTGAAATAAATGTTGGAGATTTCAAAGATTGTTCGACCACTGGTTTATTTTCGAAGCTTTATGAGATGCAATGATATCTGAAGTTTTTTGTTATTCTTGTTTCCAGAAATGTCTTGTTGCATAAGAATCCATGGAGAAACTTATGAAATTTCTTACATTTTGTTAAAGAACTACTGAATTCTTTGAATTAAAGCTTAGTACGTATATGCCTCCGTTTAAGTTTAAGAGATTCGTCCTGCAGGCGCCTCTTAGACTTATTTTCGTTTACATTTTCTAAATTCACCCTTTTTATTCTCCAGAAGTACTGTTACACTCTGTAAAACTCCTCTACAATCAGTGTACACCATCAGAATTGTTCATAATCCATTGTTTATCACAGATTACAAGAAATAACAAATTCATCAAACTCAATACGAATTTAGCTCTAACTTTTTAAAAGTTTGAGCATCATCATGCCCTAGCGTATGTTATCTTCTACCAAGGATGCCTCAGGGATTAACGCTTGGAATGCTTTTGAAGGTATTTATAAATTACTATTTGTAACATACCGACCCTAGTTGAAGGAGGCAATCGAGAAGAAGCCTCTTAAGGGTATTATTCTATCTTTATTAGCCTAGTATATTGGCTGGAAATTATAATTGCAATATTGTTATAATTAAGGACTGTGGTTCATGCATTTGCATTAATTGAATATTTTCCATTATTGAGCTCTCCAAATCGTAAGTGCTTTTTATTCCATCTTGAATCCACCATGTAATATCTATTGCATATCATAGTCGCTAAAGCTGATTTTATATCAAGGGTTAATAAAGGCTGAATTAGGAATCTCATCTTAATGAAACCCCCCCTTGTGTTGGAGGAAAGCTGGCATAAAGTGAGAGAAGTGCCCATTCAGGTGACAACGGATGACACTTTTGAGTTGCCCTAGGGTTTGTACTGGGATGATTTGGAGCTATCCTGTGTGCAAATCTAGTAGGTATCAAATTGACACGACTGTTGGGGATAGGGCCCCTTTACCAAATTTAGTAGACATGGCTACAATGATGTGATGAGATGGACTTGGTTGAAGATATGGCTTTCTCATCTAGGGATTCCTTTGGTATGAAAAATTATACATTTGATATATTTTTTAGATTTTATATTAGCATTTCATTATGAATATTTGAAAGAAAATTAGTATGGCATAATTTTGAGAGAGCTGGTATGCCGGAGTGTACATGCCTTGGATTTCTTAGGTATTCCGAGATATCTTATTGAGAACCCTCTAGAATGGGTTGAGCAAATTCCAAAGTTTTGTGGGAACATTGATATAGTAGCACATCATGTTGTTACATTGTATCTTTTATGGATTATATTTAAAAGCTTGATGTAGAACATGAAGATTTTTGATGAGAATGTGTTCACGTAGCTTGGTGGGAATTGTAAAGGATTGCTTTTATGGTTTTGGCGAAGGAGAAATCAATTCATTTGCAGGGTTCATCATAGAATTTCACAACTATTGGGATAAAGGAGACGGACAAATTGAAGGCCTACTTGACGACTCTCGTTTCTTGAATGAAATGGAGCCAAAGATTGAAGAGTTCATAGCATAATTTGATGGAGACGATCTTGATGCCAGATTGATGGTGAAGACTTTTATGAAGAGGATCAAGCATTTACTTTTTCTTCACTTGAAGCCAAGGATTTCGTAAGCCACATTCCGTATCATGTTTTTGAATTGAATGATGAATCTTTTTTCTGATTTGAAAGCCCAGGATTTTAAGAATTGATCTAACATTTTTTGAATTATTTGCCTAGTGTGTAAGTCATTAATCTATGACCCATATCCCATGAGTATATTTGGAACTGACTGATTTCTCATGGTTTTGAATAATTGACTTAGCACTCATTGCATTGAGTGATGCTCACATGGGTGAAGAAGTGGGATTGAGACTAGCGAAATGGATTGCTTAGCATAAATCATCATTTCCAGAGAGGTCACCCATCCCAAGACTCCTCTAAATCAAGCACACTTAAATGTGGAGTATTCCCCACAATCAAGCCAACATAGCTTGCTACCCCATTTGCAAAACCTTGGCGAGTATTGTTCCTTATGAAACCTTGGGAAGATGAAGATTTTTAGTTGCCTTCCTCCTCACATGTTAGGAGAACGTGACAACCAAAAGGATGAGGATGTGATCGCTCTCTTTTTGCTTGGAAGGCATATGTGGGATTCATATCATTGGTTTCTTCTTAGAGATCATATCTTTGACACCATTGAGGGCATGATGGTGGGAAATTTAATTTGGCATATTGCACTTCCAATCAGATTTGAAGTCCACCTCATATGGCATAGAGAAGGTATTGTAAACCCTATATTTGACGATTTTGGACAACCAAGGGTTATAGGGGTATGCAAAGCTTTTTCCTTAGTTGATTAACATTGATATTATCTCATTGATGGGGCTAGTTATCATAGCATAAAGAGCATTTCCTTATCAATAAAAACACAGTTTTTTCAGCCGTTGATGTCTTTAGTCCTTGTCCAAGTTATATTAAAAAAATCCAGCTGAAAGATGCGTTTTCAAGACTGCAATATGTTTGCTACATGGCATAGAGAAGGTATTGCAAACCCTATATTTGACGATTTTGGACAACCAAGGGTTATGGGGGCATGCAAAGCATTTTCTTTAGTTGATGAATATCCATATTTTCTCATTGATGGGGCTAGTTATCTAGCATAAAGGGCATTTTCTTATCAATAAAAACACAATTTTTTCAGCCGTTGATGTCTTTAGTCCTTGTCCAAGTTATATTAAAAAAACTAGCTAAAAGATGTGTTTTCATGACTGCAATATGTTTGCTACAACAATGTTTTCAAAGTATTCAGTGGTTTTTTCGTAGTCTAACATATGATATATCATTTTTGGGTTATCTACCTATTGTAAGTCTTAATCTATGACCCATATCCCATGACTATAGTCGTAAATGACTAATTTCTCATGGTTTTGAATAGTCCATTTGGCACTCATTGCATTTGGTGATGCTCATAGGGCTGAAGAAGTGGGATTGAGACCAACGAAATGACTCTCATAGCATTAATCATCACTAACATGGCTTGTACCAAGTAACTAGAACCTCCCTAATTCTTGATGTGACCTTGAATTATAGAAAGATTTTGCAACTGTAATTTTCTCATTAGAGATGTTTCACTCTTTTTGTTCTGTTAGCTAAGGAGGAAAGTTAGGTGAGACCTTAGTAGTAAGAAATGGCTAGTTCGGCCACATTTAGTACCTAGAACACTAAAAAATGTTGAAACGGGTATGGAATTCCTTGGAAACATCATCAATGGTACTGTACGTTGTTTCCAAATTTGGAAATGTCATATGGTATGATTTGTGGCATTTCCAAGGCATTTCAACCATTTCCAATTATGTTTTGAGTGCTTTTTGGATATTTCTGGGCTCATCTTAGTGCCCATGGAGGGCATGGGACCCATATCAAAATATTGCTTTGTCCATGCTAATGACCCTTTAATGAAATACAAAAATAGGGGATTGAGCTTTGAGGTTTTTGTCACCTGGTAATAACTGGTAATATTAATATTAAATTTTTAAAAGTAAAAGTTGACATTCTCCTTAAACCTACCTTTACTATTGTTTTACTTAAAATTTTAACATTACCATAAATTGTTTTAGGATGTTTGATAGTGGTTCCATTGTCATCCAACTTCATATTCCACTTGGAATTCATTGCTCTCTTTTTGCTTGGAAGGCATATGTGGGATTCATATCATTGGTTTCTTCTTAGAGATCATATCTTTGACACCATTGAGGGCATGATGGTGGGAAATTTAATTTGGCATATTGCATTTCTAATCAGCTTTGAAGACCACCTCATATGGCATAGAGAAGGTATTGTAAACCCTATATTTGACGATTTTGGACAACCAAGGGTTATAGGGGTATGCAAAGCTTTTTCCTTAGTTGATTAACATTGATATTTTCTCATTGATGGGCTAGTTATCATAGCATAAAGGGCATTTTCTTATCAATAAAAACACAATTATTCAGCCGTTGATGTCTTTAGTCCTTGTCCAAGTTATATTAAAAAAATCCAACTGAAAGATGTGTTTTCAAGACTGCAATATGTTTGCTACAACATGGCATAGAGAAGGTATTGCAAACCTTATATTTGACGATTTTGGACAACCAAGGGTTATGGTGGTATGCAAAGCATTTTCCTTAGTTGATGAACATCCATATTTTCTCATTGATGGGGCTAGTTATCTAGCATAAAGGGCATTTCTTATCAATAAAAACACAAATTTTTCAGCCGTTGATGTCTTTAGTCCTTGTCCAAGTTATATTAAAAAAATCCAGCTAAAAGATGTGTTTTCATGACTGCAATATGTTTGCTACAACAATGCTTTCAAAGTATTCAATGGTTTTTTCGTAGTCTAACATATGATATCATTTTTGGGTTACCTATTGTAAGTCTTAATCTATGACCCATATCTCATGACTATAGTCGCAAATGACTAATTTCTCATGGTTTTGAATAGTCCATTTGGCACTCATTGCATTTGGTGATGCTCATAGGGTTGAAGAAGTCGGATTGAGACCAACGAAATAACTCGCATAGCATTAATCAGCACTAACATGGCTTGTACCCAGTAACTAGAACCTCCCTAATTCTTGATGTGACCTTGAATTATAGAAGGATTTTCCAATTGTAATTTTCTCATTAGAGATGTTTCACTCTTTTTGTTCTGTTAGCGAAGAAGGAAAGTTAGGTGAGACCTAAGTAGTAAGAATTGCCTAGTTCGACCACATTTAGTACCTAGAACACTAAAAAATGTTGAGACGGGTATGGAATACCTTGGAAACATCATCAATGGTACTGTACGTTGTTTCCAAATTTGGAAATGTCATATGGTATGATTAGTGGCGTTTCCAAGGCATTTTGACCATTTCCAATTTTGTTTCGAGTGTTTTTTTGGAAATTTCTGGGCTCACCTTAGTGCCCATGAAGGGCATGGAACCCATATCAAAATATTGGTCTGTCTATGCCAATGACCCTTTAATGAATTACAAAAATAGGGTATTGAGCTTTGAGGTTTTTGTCACCTTGGTAATAACTGGTAATATTAATATTAAATTCTTAAAAGTAAAAGTTGACATTCTCCTTAAATCTACCTTTACTATTGTTTTACTTAAAATTTTAACATTACCATAAATTGTTTTAGGATGTTTGATAGTGGTTCCATCGTCATCCAACTTCATTTTCCACTCGGAATTCAATAGAAACAGTTTTCAGGATTTTAAGTTTGGTGGGTTGTAGCATTTCCACTAGATTGTATCATGTATGAGGGTATGTGATTGGCATTATGTTAGATTTTTAACATTAAGCTAGCATTATTAGGATCTTTAACTGAGAGAATAACAAGCACAACAATCAAACACAAGAAACAATGAACACAGTGTTTTTCCTCGGGGAAACCATAAATGGAGAAAACCCCGCTTTTTCCTCAGAGATAGAATCAACACCAAATAGCAAAGCCCCAAAAATAGTAAGGTGATCTCCAGACAGCAGTAACCTCTTTCTTCCTAGCCCCAGTGTCTTCTTCTTCCTCAGCTATGCGCTACAATTGAGTGTGAGTGAGTGTGTGATAAATAGAGAGGCTAGCTCTCTATTTATACTAATTCCCGACTTGACTAAACTTGACTAGGGCCGACTTCACTAGGTGAGTCTAACAACCCTAGTGCCTCGGAACTGCGGGGACTTTAACCCTTGAACAATAGGAGGGTTACCCACAATGACTTGACATAACTTGTTTACATTATAGATCCTCCCGATCGGAACATCGGGGCATGACATGACTCAATTATATTACAAACACATCTCGGAATAAACATCGAGGTACAAGACATAGGATATATAAGTGAATACATTCCGAAGTTACAAATACATCAACACTCCCTCTTAACTAGGAAGGTATTCTTTTGACACAATTTTTAGCACTGGTCTTCTTCTCTGTATCCACTGGATCATCTCGTTATCTTCATCTTCAAGATGTCTTCATCTTCTTCGTCTTCTTCGTCTTCAAGTCTTTTTCATCTTCAAGTCATATTCTAAGTTATCTTCTTCTTCAAGTCTTCTTCATCACGAAATTTGGATCATCACGACTACAAATACATCAACACTCCCTCTTAACTAGGAAGGTATTCTTTTGACACAATTTTTAGCACTGGTCTTCTTCTCTGTATTGACTAGATCATCTCGTTATCTTCATCTTCAAGATGTCTTCATCTTCAAGTCTTCTTCGTCTTCTTCGTCTTCAAGTCATCTTCTAAGTTATCTTCTTCTTCAAGTCTTCTTCATCACGAAATCTGGTTCATCACGACTACAAATACATCAACACTCCCTCTTAACTAGGAAGGTATTCTTTCGACACAATTTTTAGCACTGGTATTCTTCTCTGTATCGACTGGATCATCTCGTTATCTTCATCTTCAAGATGTCTTCATCTTCAAGTCTTCTTCGTCTTCTTTGTCTTCAAGTCTTCTTCATCTTCAAGTCATCTTCTAAGTTATCTTCTTCTTCAAGTCTTCTTCATCACGAAATTTGGATCATCACGACTACTGGATCATTACTGCTGGATCATCATCAAATCTGGATCATCACTTGATCTGGATTATCATCAAGTCTGGATCATCATCACATCTGGATCATCACTTGATTTAGATCATCATCAAGTTTGGATCGTCATCACATCTGTATCATCACTTGATCTGGATCATCATCAAGTCTGGATCATCATCATCGGTGCTATCTCTCGATTCTTCTCGTCATAGGAAGTTCTCCAGAGCCAGCCCTTTTTCATGCTGGTTGTAGGCCTACCCTTCATGTAGGTCTTCAGCACTTATATTTGACCCTAAGTCAGAAAGGCTCGCCCAGCTCTTACATCTGACTTCATCTTGTCAGAAAGGCATACCCAGCACTCACATCTGACCTCATCTTGTCAGAAAGGCCCAACACTCACATCTGACCATGTGTAAACACATCGCGCCAGAATGGCTTAGCACTTACATCCGACCTCATCTTGTCAGAAAGGCTCTGCACTTACATCCGACCCCATCTTGTCAGAAAGGCACAACACTCACATCTGACCATGTGTAAACACATCGCGCCAGAATGGCTCAACACTTACATCCAACCTCATCTTGTCAGAAAGGCTCTGCAATTACATTCGACCATGTGTAAACACATCGCATCGAAAGGGCTGTCAGTCCCAGACTGAGGATACCTGGTAACTAACCAGGTGCCTCCATTCTCCTAGAGAATAGCGTCAGCCCTTATATCTAATCAAGTGGGAACACATCCCTCAATCACATCAGAATGGCCATGCGCTCACATCTGATCATGTAAGACTACATTCTACAGTCATATCAGAACGACCCTCAGTCCCAGACTGAGTATTCCTGGTAACTGACCAAGTGCCTCCCTTCCAAGAATGGCATTTAGCCCTTACATCTAATCATGTAGGAACCAATCCTACTGTTACGGAGAGAAATTCCTATGGCTTGGGGTACGACAACAGATAGATTAACTCCATAAATCAATTCTTTCCTATATGCAAGAGAAACCAAACATCTAACACTAAAGGATCTCGATTCGTACCTTATTCCGGACGGTTGATATAGATCCCCGTTGAGCTTTTCCACTCCCGCTTGTATTGGCAATTTGCTTCTTCAACATTTAGCAAACAAGACAAGCATGCTATATATAGTTGTGTTAGACCTACTCTAGCATATATAATCAATAACTTATAAGCATTTAAAAGCATCCATGGATCAAATACTCATTTAAATACACATTATTGGACAGGAAAAGATATTTTTATTGATATAAAACATATATTACAATAGTGACAACCTTTGTTGGCACGTCTGCGAATCGGAAAAACTGAGTCCCCCACTTGGGCCTTCACCACTTCAATCCTCCATCTCTCGATAGCAAGCTCACAAGCAAAAGGCAAGCTTGGGAAGAACACAAAGTGCTCCAAGGGACAAAGGGATGCAGACTCAAGTATAAGCTTCGGCAATAATGGACTATAGTTTTCTTGCTCTTCAATTCCTCCCCATTCAATGTATCCAAAGGGTTCCTTATATAGCTCTTCAAAGGGGTAATGGAAAGTCGAATCCAAGCGATCTCAAGGCATATGGAAGGCCAAGAGACAAGTGATTCAGATCCACATCAAGGAAAACTCCAAAATAATTTGGCCTTTTACACACATCCCGATGTACGCGGGTTTAAGGGTCAAATCCGCGTATATACGCGAGAAAGGGATTAAAAGTCGGGTATGGCAATTATTGCATGTTTAAACTTTTTAGGGATGATCTTGGAAACATCAATGGTACAAAAATGGTCCATGGGGTCTAAAGAGTTTGCAAAGGGACAGGGAAGGCCATAAAAGTGTGATCCACCATGTGTGGTAAAATCAGCTGTAACAGATGCCCCCTAATGTGTGAGGTCAGAGGGGTCATACGATGGCCGAAATACATTATAAGTCCATCCCAGAAGTGGAGCGATGAAGAACCTAGTGGAAGAACCAGCCATCCAATCAGTACAATACAATAATCAAACTCTGCACATAACTGCAAGTAGATGTAGCAGTCCCGGATACATAAGAGTACAATGGCCATGAATAGGCATGATACAAAATATGACATGTGTGGTCATCGCCATGTACAATATAGATAGCTCAGAATCTCCATGATGAAGATATACACATGATCATGATCTCCATGTAGGCTGAAGATATATAATGGATCAAGATCTCCAAAATGGCTGGAAATATCTGACATATACTGGAATCAAGTCACGAGAGCTGAAATCTCATGAACATTGACACGATCAAGGAGGTAGCATATAAGAGATGCCACCAATCTGGAAGGTCTTCTACACAAATCACTACGAGTGCATGTCCTACTATGTGAATAGAGGTGTCGAGGTCGAACATAGTAGTCCATCGTCTGATTACTGGTCATTGATGTATACCGTTAATAGATGCGAGATCGCCCAGCAACAATAAAAATGGGAATCAAGGTACTAGAGTGCAAACTAACAAGTGTGAATAAATGTGTTGAGGTTGAACACTTGAGAGGATCCATCGATTAGGGGACATTGATGTATTCCCAAAAACTGTCGATGGCGAGAGAACCTGCCACTGATGACTGCAAGTCTCAAGGCACTAAAAAATGACTTTAGATTCCTATCCCAGAATAAATAATCTGAAGTTGATGGGATGAAATCCGCTGGAAGGAGGGCATTAAGGCATCCCCCATCATCCAACACGAGGTACTCAGCAAAGCAGCTGTATAATGTGGAAGGACTCAATCATAATGTGCACGAACCAGTAACTGTACCGGGAATGGTCGACATGCAAAGTCAAGATAACTGAGGAATGACCGACTCAGGTTTCAACTTCCTTCGAACAAGAGCATAAAGGCGATTGGTGACTGAATGTAGGCAGCGTAGACTCGATATACAAAACCGGGACATCTTTGTGACACAGGAGGCATCAACAGAGGCTCCATAGGGACTGGAAGCTTAACCAATTGGTGGAGATAAACTCAGATAAACGAGTATAGCTCCTAAAGTCAAACTACTAACCCAACCAATGGATGTGATATATAGTGCTCTGTTCGAAGGCAACACGACTCTACTGCTGCCAAAGATAACATCTTTTTTTGTCCGGCTTTTTGGTTTTTTGATTTTTTTGGACTTTTTCAAATATTTGAAAAGCTTGAAAAAGAATAAAATCGCTTTATAGTTACAGACTAGGAGGAGACGAGTGTTAAGGGACAAACAAACTAGTTCCAAGCAGAGGAACATACCTATGCTCAATGCAAGGACATATGTGTAAGATAGCGACACTTGGGGGAAAGTCCCCTCTCGGTAAAAATCGGGAATCAAATTGCAAAGGATATATAAAATGGCTCTGCGTGGCTAGACATGAGACAAGCTCGGGCTATATGGTTGATACTCAAAGTCAAGGAAGCCGGCATAAAGCTCAATGAGGCAGGCAAAGCTCATGATAATACAATTACAATTTGACATACGGGAGTCCTGGGGAAACAGGCCAAGAAAAAGATCAAGAGGAGTATGAGGCTTTTGCGAAATGACATGGCGATACTATACAACGGACTCCCACACCCTAAAGGAGGCAATGCAGCATGGGCACCAAATGCAACAATGATCTAACTAGGGAACCCATGTATAGGAAAGCTCTACCATTCGCATAGTGTCACTTCTAAAAGTAGCATGAAGGTTCCGTGACACCGTGGAATTGGTTCGTACCTAAGGTTAAAATGCAACGGCCATAAGGAATTGCATAAGTGCAAGCGCATGTGATGTCATAACCTATATGCCAGTTCAGACATAATACCTATGATAGGCACGAATGGGTCGAAACCTCGGAGAGAGTGTACAAAGACTGGACCCTACATGACAACCATATTAGTCCAAAACAACCCACAATAGTCAATAAAGAATCCAAACTATAGGGAATAGGGAGGAATAATCATGACAAATAAATTCAAAGGAAATAGTGCGGTGGACGATGGGCCCTAAAAAGGAATGTAAAGTGTAGACCCAACGTTCACGTATCCACTACCACCCCCGTGAGGGTGACCACCAGTGTAAAGACCGAGCTAAGGGAATAAAATTACTCCACAAATGGAGTAGAGGATGGAATATGACCATTCCCAAATCTATGAGCACAGTAAGGGGCTGTAATGCCTCCAAGTCCGACACCAGGGTCTGTACTAGGACCAAGGACAGGGGATAGGATACCAGGCATGCCGAAAATAAAAGGACCCGAACTCAAGAGGGCATAAATATACTCAAGTAACCATGATCCCAAAGGCCAACTAGCGCACAAAGAGCACACTCCTAAGAAATCTCCAGCCAAAATACAAGCAAACCAAGGGGAGGATATGTGAGCTCCCAAATACAGCAGGTATGTCTCGCCTAGGAGAGGCTCGAAACTCCCATACACTACAAGCAGAGGTACGTAACCAATTATAGTGGCCCTCAGCTTCAACGCATATAGCGATTGTGCTGTCCGACCTCTACCTGCCCAGGACACTCACATAATAACCTCTGCAAGTACCCCCTATGATACCTAGGTAAGGAAACTAAGGTCACCTCAATATAACCAATGCTTAGGCGGACAGTCACAGGCGGGATTGACCGTATGGGTAGGGTAGCAAAGCCCGAAACTTTTGAAAGAGCCCCCAGATACGAATACAATCCTGAAAATATCTCCGGTGCTACTCAGTTATGACTAGGGGTCATCTCGATCAATAACCGCTCACACTGTCTCGTGCTTAACTCCCTTGTAAGAGGAGGATCCTGAGAAACACTAATTATACCAAGGAATTTCACACTCTCACCTGGACAGACACATACATGTTTTGTTTAGTGGTCTTGGAGAATTTACTCACAATGAACTATTCCAAGACCTTAAAACCTAATCTTGTTGGTGTACCCTATAAAAGAAAATAATGTAATCCATTTTAATTAAGTGTTGATTTTACTTGGCTTATTACTCAAAAAGGTAGATGATCGTGCAACCAATGGTGTTATGACGCAACATGAAGTAAAATGCACACCTAACAATCAATGCAAATGCATTCTGTCGAATGAAAAACAGGGCATGCTATTACGTGAAATGCAAAATTTTCTTCAAATGACAAATGCAATCATTCCTATATGAAAGCTTGACTGATACTTCTCTAAGCAAACCTAGTGCAAGTACCATGCAAAATGCAAAGTGCAATGATGCATAATGATGCAAAGAAGCAAATATTTTTGGATTTTTTGAATAAACATGAGATAATAAAGCAAAAGAATGACTCTACCACCCCCAGACTCTGCAAGCACTATCAAATAGCACCCAAGCAAAGCACTAAGGTAAAAGAGACCTAATGCACTAATCCCAAAACAAAAAATCGAAAATGCAATGACAAGAACATTCTTAAAAAAAAAATTTACCCTAAAAGGCGTCTCTGGTCAGAAACAGAGGTGTATACAGACTCTAGAAGCATCTAAGGAGACTCAACAATTATCAAAACTCACCCAGCAACACTCAATCTTCCTTTAAAAGGCAAAACTCAGGGCATACATGACTATGTGCAGAAAACCCGCGTATATACACGGATATCTCAGTCAAAACCGCGTGTACACACGACTGTGAGGCAAAAACTCATGTACAGGAAGAAAAATAGATAAAAATGAAGGCAAACAGATAAGCTGAGACAAAATTGACTCCTATTAGACACTACCAGGCAAACATGCCCCCATACTTGACTCAGAAACAGAGAAATCAGAGCAATTCAAGAACATTGAATGCCGATAAAAACCCCCAAAGGAAAAATGACTAGGACTTCCCCAGCGGAGTCGCCAATTCTGTTATGGAGAGAAATTCCTATGGCTTGGGGTACCACAACAGACAGATTAACTCTAGAAATCAATCCTTTTCCTATATGCAAGAGAAACCAAACATCTAACACCAAAGGATTTCGATTCGTACCTTATTTCGGACGGTTGATGTAGATCCCCGTTGAGTTTTTCCACTCCCGCTTGTATTGGCAATTTGCTTCCTCAACATTCAGCAAACAAGACAAGCATGCTATATATAATTGTGTTAGACCTACTCTAGCATATATAATCAATAACATATAAGCATTTAATAGCATCCATGGATCAAATACTCATTTAAATACACATTATTGGACAGGAAAAGATATTTTTATTGATACAAAATAGAGATTACAATAGTGACAACCTCTGTTGGCACGTCTGCGAATCGGAGAAACTGAGTTCCCCACTTGTTGGGCCTCCACCACTTCAATCCTCCATCTCTTGATAGCAAGCTCACAAGCAAAAGGGAAGCTTGGGAAGAACACAAAGTGCTCCAAGAGACAAAGGGATGCTGACTCAAGTATAAGCTCCGACAACAATGGACTATAGTTTTCTTGCTCTTCAATTCCTCCCCATTCAATGTATCTAAAGGGTTCCTTATATAGCTCTTCAATGGGGTAATGAAAGTCGAATCCGAGCGATCTCAAGGCATATGGAAGGCCAAGAGACAAGTGATTCGGATCCACATCAAGGAAAACTCCAAAATAATTTGGCCTTTTGCACACATCTCGATTTATGCGAGTTTAAGGGTCAAATCCGCATATATACGTGAGAAATGGATTAAAAGTCGCGTATGGCAATTATTGCATGTTTTTAGGGATGATCTTGGAAACATCAAAGGTACAAAAATGGTCCATGGGGTCTAAAGAGTCTGTAGAGGGACAGGGAAAGCCATAAAAGTGTGATCCACCATGTGTGGTAAAATCAACTGTGACACCTACAGTCACATCAGAATGGCTCAGCACTCACATCTGACATGGAAGGAACTAAATCCTCTCACCATGACAGAATGGATCAGCCCTTACATCTGACCATGGAAGGAACCTAATCCTCTCACCATGTCATTATGGGTCTAGTTCTCATCATTTCCCTTTGGAGGGAACCTCGATTTGGAAAACACCAAGTTTCTCCTTGAAGTACTCAAACTTCACTCTAGCCAATGGCTTCGTCAATGCATCATCTATTTGTTCCTCCGTCGCAACATACTGGAGCTTCACTGCTCCTCTCTGCACCATATCCCTGATATAGTGATACTTGATCTCGATATGCTTCGATTTGTCATGGAGCACTGGGTTCTCTGACAACTTCACACAACTCTGGTTGTCGCAATATATACAAGTAGCATCCATCTGGAGATCAAATAAATCAGATAGTAGCTTCCTCAACCATACTGCCTCACAACTAGCTGAACAAGCTGCGACATATTCTGCTTCAGCTGTACTCAGTGCCACACAGGATTACTTCTTGCTAAACCAAGAGGTCACACCTGATCCCTTACTGAAACAACATCCTGAAGTGCTCTTCCTATCGATGGCACTGCTAGCCCAATCTGAATCAACTTAACCCCACAGGTTAATCTTTTGATTTGCTTCGTACTTGAGCCCAAAATCAACTGTACTCTTCAGGTACCTCAGAATATGCTTTGTAGCAATCAAGTGAACATGTCTCAAATCTGTCAAGAACTGGCTCAAGGTGTTCACAGCAAAGCAAATATCTGGTCTCGTGTTCGTCATGTACATCAAGGACCCAATCATATGACGATACATTGTAGCATCAACCGCTTCTGATGAAGCATCACTCAATAGCTTCAGGTTCGATGCCATAAGTGTGGTTATGCCCTTGCAGTCCATCATTCAGAATCTCTTCAGTATCTCTATTGCATACTTCCCTTGCCCAAGGAAGATTCCATCTGCATTCTGCCACACCTCCATGCCTAATAAATAATGCATCATACCCATTTCTTTCATTTCAAACTCGGCAGCAAGTTTCCTCTTCGTATCAGTAATCAACCCATCCATTCCTGTTACAAACAGATCATCTACATATAGTAGTAGTATTACTGGATTGCCATCTTCAACCTTGTAGTAAAGGTTAGAGTCTGCTTTACTCTTGGTAAAGCCCAAACTGGATAGGAAACCATCAATTCTGCTGTACCATGTCCTAGGTGCCTGTTTCAAACCGTATAGGGCTTTCTTCAATTTACATACATGAGACTCCTTGTCATGTGTCTCAAAATCAAGTGGTTGCTCCACATACACTTCCTCTTCTACTACACCATTCAAAAAAGCAGTCTTGACATCCATCTGGTGTATCTTCCATTTCATCGCTGCAGCCAGAGCAAGTACTGATCTGATGGAAGTGTATCTGGCTACAGGTGCAAAGGTTTCTTCATAATCTATTCCTTCTTTCTGGGAGAAACCACGAGCCACGAATCTTGCTTTATATTTCCTGATGCTGCCATCTGCAGCATGCTTGATCTTGTAGATCCATTTGGAAGTTACAATGGACTTCCCTTCTGGTCTTGGGACAACATCCCAAACATCATTCTTCATGATCGATTGATACTCTTCGATCATAACATCCTTCCATTCTTTCCGTTCTGCCACTTCTTCATAGTTGGAAGGTTCTTTATCAATAATGTCACATAGCAAGGCTACATAACTGGAACATGACCTAGTTCTCTTTCTTCCTCTGGGTGTTTCTTCTGAAGCTCCATATCTTTCTGCACATTGGATAATTTCACGTACCCAAGCAGGTTTCCTCTTATGAGGATTCTTCTCCAGAGGTGGATCTACAGGTTCTTGAGGTTCTTCTAATTCTCGATCTTCTTGAATTTCTTCGTTCATGGTTGTATCATGAACTCTAGGTGCTCTTGTTTCTTCAGATTCTTCAGCCAGTTTCTTCCTGGATTTGATGTAGGTTGAATCTTCGTCAAATGTTACATCTCTGCTAATGTCAATCTTTTTGAACCCTGGGAAGTATATTCTGTAAGCCTTCGAGCTTTCAGAGTATCCCACAAATATACCCTTCTTTTCTGAAGGATCTAACTTCGTCCTCTTTTCTTTCGAAATGTGTATGTACACAAGACAACCGAATATCCTGAGATGGCTGACTTCTGGTTTCTTGCCGGAGAAGACTTCTTCAGGAGTCTTGTTCTCGAGTACTCTGTGTGGAGTACGGTTCTGTACGTACACCACTGTTCTGGCAGCTTCTGCCCATAGATGCATAGGAAGATCTTGATCGTGAAGCATAGCTCTTGCAACTTCCATGATAGTTCTATTCTTCCTTTCTGTTGTGGATTATATGGAGTGGATAACTCCCTCTTAATCCCTTAGTCTTTGCATAACTCCTTGAATTTATTTGATGTGAATCCTTCGCCATTATCTGATCGAAAGGTCTTGATATTCTTTTTTGTGTGATTCTCGATCAAGGCTTTGAATTCCTTGAACTTGCTAAATACTTCATCTTTGTTTTTCATAAAGTATATCCATGCCTTTCTAGAAAAATCATCAATAAAAGAAACATAGTATGCATACCCGCTTAGTGAATTGGATGACATTGGACCACATACATCGGAGTGGATGATTTCCAAGATTCCTTTTGCTTTGCTCTCGCTACTTGGAAATTTCTTCTTTGTGTTCTTCCCTTTCGCACATCCTTTGCATACACCTTCATGTTTTGTCTGCATTTCTGGGAGTCCTTCAACAACTTTGCTTGCAAGTGGTAGTGCTCTGTAATGCACATGTGCAAGCCTTCTATGCCAAAGCTCATTTGGTTCTACCGAGTCATGAACCAAAGCTTGTTCTGGTTGGCCCTTCAATTTGTATAGTCCTCCTTCTTGTTCCCCAATCACTACTGCGTCATTGAAACACTTTCCCTTTGGCCATATGAGGACTTGGCCATCTACAAATGCAACCCTCATTCCTTTTGCATCCAATGCAGATATGGAGAGGAGGTTCTTCTTTAGTCTAGGTACAAACAATACATCTTTCATCTTGATAGACTTTCCAGAGTCTAGCTTGTATGAGGATTCACCACTACCTTTTATTGGATATTGGTAGTCATCTCCGAGTTTCACCTTGTGAGGTGATTCATGTTCATATAGTTTCACAAAGGATTCCTTGAATCCTGTCATATGTTTGGAAGCACCACTGTCTATAAGCCAATCATTGCTGCCATGTGTGATAGTTACCGTGAGAGCAGAAATCATAACATATTCTTCATCACTTGAGGAATCATCACTGACCTGTCTGTTTCTCTTTGTGGAAGGTTTATCATCCTTTGCAGCATGAGCATGACGTCTTCTCTTGTTTCCCTTCTTCTTGTGAGAGCTACTTTTGTTTCTAGGACAATCTCTAGCAAAGTGTCCTCTTTCATCACATGTATAGCAAATGAACTTAGACTTATCTTTAGGCTTTCTAAAGTTATTCCTTTGATGAGAATACTTAATTCTGTGGTGGCTAGATCTAGTTTTCTTGGATTGTACTGTGAGAGCTTGATCTTCACTTCCCATCTTTTCTTCTCGAGCTGCTATCCGAGCTTCTTTTTGAGAGCATTCTTCCCATAGTCTGTTGAACTTGATTAACTTATTTCTGACACAGATCCCTTGAATGAAAGAGTCCCATGTCCTAGGGAGACCATTCAAGGTGGTCATCACAATCTCTGCATTCTCCACTTCTTCATCTACTGCTTCAAGTTGTTCTTTGATCTGGGAGACCCTTGTAAAGTAAGACTGGATGGTCTCCGCATTCTGGATCTTCACATTCTTCAACTGGTTCCTCAAGGTCATCTTCCAGTTTATGTTCTTTCCTTCAAACTGTTTGGTTAGGGCATCAAACATAGCTTTAGGTGTCTTTAGAGAGGACACCTGTGGTATGGGGTGATCCTTGATTGAATCAACAATAATCCTCTTTGCCATAACCAACTTCTTTTTATGTAAGGCTTTAGCCTTTTCTCCCTCTGGAACTGGAATCTTCTCATTGATGTAGGAGTCCAACTCATTCTCTTCCAAGACCAGGGAGATCCTATACTTCTAGGCTCGGAAGTTATCAGCTCCCTCAAGCTTTTCATCAAGCTTGGTATGATGAGACATCTCAACTGAGAACCTCAAATGGAAATACAAAAGATTTAGATCTGACCAGGTCAAGATGTCGGATCTAGATTTGGAGCTGAAATTTTGTAGGGCTGGTTCAGGAGCAGATTAGGGTTTTGCTATTTTGGAGTTTTGTCCAACCAAATGCTTTGATCTTAATTTCTAACTTCGATTTTGAGGAGGAGATCAATCCAGGCCTGGGCTCACTGAAAAATTCCACTTCTGTGGAAAGCCCTAATTTTCGGCAGTAGTGTTGGGTCCAAAATTGAAAAACCTCAGTATTGGATTCTGCTTCGATAGAAAGATGCTCCCTAGGGAGGAGAGTTATTCCAACCTTCTTTTGCTGAAAATCTGTGGAGAGAGATCCACAAAGTAGGAAGCCCTAGTTCCCGCAGCTGCATAGTGTCTTCTTCTCAGGTTAGCTTTGATACCATGTTAGATTTTTAACATTAAGCTAGCATTATTAGGATCTTTAACTGAGAGAATAACAAGCACAACAATCAAACACAAGAAACAATGAACACAGTGTTTTTCCTCGGGGAAACCATAAATGGAGAAAACCCCGCAACTTCCTCAGAGATAGAATCAACACCAAATAACAAAGCCCCCAAAACAGTAAGGTGATCTCTCGACAGCAGTAACCTCTTTCTTTCTAGCCCCAATGTCTTCTTCTTCCTCAGCTATGCGCTACAACTGAGTGTGAGTGAGTGTGTGATAAATAGAGAGGCTAGCTCTCTATTTATACTAATTCTCGACTTGACTAAACCCTACTAGGGTCAACTTCACTAGGTGAGTCTAAAAACCCTAGTGCCTCGGAACTGCGAGGACTTTAACCCTTGAACAATAGGAGGGTTACCCACAATGACTTGACATGACTTGTTTACATTATAGATCCTCCCGATTGGAATAAACATCGGTGTACAAGACATAGGATATATAAGTGAATACATTCCGAAGTTACAAATACATCAACAGATTAGTCAAGACCACCAAGTGACGGGACTTTGCAAAATGTCATTTATGTGTATCATTCTTATTTTCTTGCCAAATAATGCGTTATTTAAATAAAATTATGTATCTATATTTTTCATATTTTTTATATATTGTGTTTCCTTGCATACCCAATTTGGGGGGTCACTTTTCCAGGCATTCCCATTTCAAAAACTTGTACATGTCTCCATGTTTTGTGTAACTTAGGGTGAGATCAAATTTGAAGAAATGATCTATCCTTGGTTGTTTATTCAATATGAAGGCTGTCATACTTGTTTCACACTATGGTTTTTCTTTTTATTTATTTATTGGTTGCATGTTATTGTTGGCCCTGCAATTTTATGATTGTGATGGTTGATATTGGATAAGGGCTCTCATGCATTCTTGCATAATCTAAAATTGTGTTTTGAACTAATTATGGCACATTAGTGTTGGCTTAATTATGTTTCTCCATCATGTTCTAACCTTCTTGTTCTTTGATCTTGATCCTATAACCCAATTGGATAAGCATCGGTCTTAACAAAATCCTTCTCTTTTATTCCAAAGAACATCTTAAACAATCTTTGCTAGGGTTTCCCCTTGTGCCAAAACATAAATAAGCTAAAATGAGAGGAAGAGTTGTTGTGTCGACAAGGGGCAACTTTCCTAAGTTCCTCTAGGATTGCACTTGGTTAAGAAACTTTGTAACATTTGAAGTGCAGCTTTGGGAGGTAATATAGATACAATGAGTTCTCCAAGGCTTATAGAGTTTGTATTTTGTCACAACAAAAGATAGTATTAAGTTGAGACATGAAGGTTGATGAGGATGCATGGAACTCAAGGTCTTAGGAGACTCCAATAGAGTTTGAGGAAGGAGAAACACTTGTTGTCCCAAATCTTGACCCCTAGAATCAATAGTTTCAAAATTAGATCAACACGATTCTGGAAGTAGAATTGATGCTTCATCACCTTCTAGTTCAGCCAGGAAGCCTGAGTGGAATACCCAACCATTACAGGCGGTAGAGGAGCAAGTTGGAGCTCCAAAGATGTCTTTTCGAGTGAGTCATCCTTCTAAAATGTTTTTAAATTATGCTGCACCAATGTCTTCTATCATTGATGCAAAGCTTTCTAACTATGAGGAGGCAACATGTAAGTAGGTATGGTAGGATGCCATGGAGGAGGAGTATAACTATATCATGAAGAATAACGTTTAGGAGATTTGTGTCAAAACTAGCTAGGGAATTAGTGATAGATTCCAGGTGGTTGTACAAGTTGAAGCATAATGTAGATGACAACTTATGGAAGTACAAGGCATTTGTAGTGAGTAAATTCTCACAAAGAAAGGGAGTGGATTATGAGGAGATCTATGCTCTTGTTGCCAGGTATACTTGCATCAAGTCCATTATATCTTTAGAATCAGTTTTTGGTTGGCATTTATGTGAGATGGATGTAAAGACATAATTTCTTAATGGTTTGATTGAGTAGGAAGTATACATCAAACAACCAAGAGGCGTTCAGGTGCATGGGTGAGAGACACATCTATTCAGACTGAAGGCCCTTTATGGGATGAAGTATGCAACATGTGCCCAGTACTTGTGGATTTATGAGAGTATCTGTTAACTTTGGGCTTCATTGAAATTGTTGTATATCCCAATGACAATCTTTAGTATGTATTCGATAGATTTGATTTGCTTGTTTTAGTCTTTTATGTAGATGACTGGATACTTGTAAGTTATAGTTAGTTTTAAGAATCTCATTGCATAGTGCAAGACAATTGTTACATGAGTTCGATATGAAGGACTTCACGCTTATGTACTATATACTGAGTCTAGGGGTTCGTTAGAGTCCAGGTGAGGCCTTCCTTGGAGAGGGTAAATATTGTGTTTCATGGTGTGACAGGAATTTTAATGTTACATATATGGCTTTATTTGACATGTGATGCTTTTAACATCTTAGGTCTGCATTTTGGAATAATAAGTTTCATCAAATGTGTTGTGATAAAAAAACTACCAACAAGAGTTTGTTTCGTTGCCATACTTAAGATTGTAAATGATTTTTTTTTTGGAAATTCAACCCATATCTAAGGAAGGGTAATCTATGGGTACGTCACAGGCAGAGTAGAACATGTGTCATGTGTCTCATGAAGAGTCTGCTTGCCTCCATTAAATATTCCTTTTCATGCTTTAAACAATGAAATATCCCCTTCTACACATGGTTAGGTCTATCTGAACTTTTGGCATCTAAATTCTAGTTGTTATCTATTAACTTTTAAGCTTTTCCACTTATTTTGCATAGGCTAGAGCGCAATTAATTTACAAATTAACACCATCTTCTTTTTTTTTTCTAGAAGAAAACATTATATTGACATTTCAGAGTTTAAAATTAAATATACATTTTCAATTAAAAAAGGGACCCCTTTGAAAAGAAAAATGACCCTCTTTGTGCTTGCAAGCACGCTTCATCTTTTGACATATTATAATCTTTCAAGATCGAATACAATTCTTTTCTAAATTCTTGCCCTCCCCCCCCCTCCCAATTTTTTTTATATGGTCTCCCATACATCGAAATTACATGGGAAATATACTCTAAATTTAAACATAATTAGTAAAAGTGAGAGATTTTGAAGATGGTAGGAGAGTGCCTCCCTTGAAGACTAGTTTAGTAAAGTTACCCTCTTGCATTGTTAGCTTTAGTGTTGAATTCTTGGTTTACACATGTAAAGAAAATATCATGAAAATGAGATTTTACCTCTACATTGTTTATCCAACTTTGATCAGCAGGTGATCGACTTCGGGCTCTTCGGGCTAAGCATAGACTATTCTCTCTCCATACTAAGATTTTTCTAGACGTAGATCTTACTAGGTCCCAAGTGGTGGAGTTGAAATGCTATAGGGAGCTCATTGTCGCAGCCAGTCAAACCAAGACATCCCGACCATCATTCGAGATTCCTTGCCTCCAAGGTACTCTCGGCCTAGGTTCTCTAAATTATGAGCTAGATGGAGGAGACGGTATGGAGGTGGGAGTTCAATGGAATGCTGGAATGGTAATGAGTCTCCTTGGTCTTTGCCGAGCATGCTTTAAGATGCTCTTGGTTCTCTTGATCTCCTTTTTATTACCGACACCCATGAGAGTCCAATTAGGCCACTTCTAGATATTACTAGTTATCACTGGTTGTCTGTTTGTTGTTAGGAAACCTAGTCTTCAGGTGGGGTTTGAGGTTCTGGTGGTGTGGCATGCTCAGTATGGGAGTCTCTTAGGGGTAGAGTTTCTTTGTCACAACATATGAGTTTGCTAAGTTTTTGTGGGTTTGACGCAATAGATTACCCCCTTTCTAGCCTCATCATAGTTCGCTATCCATGGTGAACTTGACAACGAATCATATTTGGATCTATACTCTGGCATCATCCAACATTCCGTAGTGGAAGAGGTCATCTTGTTGGGTGATTTTAATGCTTGCAGCAGATCCCTCCAAGTCCCTTAGCATGATGGCTTCGAGGACGTGTTCTGTGTTTAGGAGATCGATCGAGTTTCTATGGGACTTCATTGATCATTTGTTGATATTTTGGGACCTTTGATAAGGTATGACAAGAACCTACTACGGCTTGGAGAATCCCACGAGCTATTGATCCTTAATGACCTCCCTTGCTTCTCGGTTTCCCTCTCTTTCACTTGTGAGCCTCATCGTGGTGGTTAGAGTGTGGTGGATTATGTCCTTTCCAATTAGGGCCTTCTCCACTTCATTCATTTCTTCGCCATAATCCCCGTCCCTCTTATTGATCATGCTCTCTGCTTCTCCCTCCGGATTGGCACCCCCCCTTCTCCACCATTGAGTCCAACTAGGATCAATATTCTCTTTGTTGAGGAAGACCTCGACACCTTTAATTCCACCCTCTGCTAGATGCTCCTTGATTTGCTTCCCTCAAGTTTGCCTTCGCCAAGTACATGTGTCTTTCTTCTATCACTTGGGAGACTGCCTTTCAAACCTATGCCCACTCCACACAATCTACCCCCTTCTCCCAAAAACCTGGGTGATACCCCATGAACCAATGGTATGAGGATAATTGCAAGCACCTCCACACCCAACTTCAACATGCCTTCAACCATGGTCACCCCTCCTACCCAATTCTCAAATCTTCCTATCGTTGTCTCCTCCGCCACAAGAAACTCCTCTTCATCTTTTGTAGTCAGTTAGAGCTGAGTACTTCCCTTATTCATTCCCCTAAACATTTCTAGCTTACCATCTTTCCTCGCCACCCCCATTTCTCACCTGATCTTGAATCAAAATCCATGTTTTTCCACACCTCTTTCCTCTATGACATCTTGAGGTAGCTCCTTATCCAAGTTACCTTCCCCCCCCCCCCTTCTTGTTACTTATTCACCCCCCATGATGTCCAAGAGGTTGTTTGGGCCATGATTTCTAGAAAAGCAACAGATGAGGAAGGGTTACAGGTTGAACTCTTCAATCATGGCCTTTGAGCACTTGATTGTCACTTGGTCAATCTGTTTAACCACGTGGTTTGCACCGTCTTCCCTGAATCATGGTCACACCATATTATTCACCCAATCCATAAATTGGGCCATAATACCGATCCCAATAACTACAAAACAATCATGGTTGGCCACACTTTCTCCATATGCAACTTTCTGGGGAGCTTGAAATTAGACAACTTAGATCTAGATGATAGGGGGGCTTTAGAGACCATTGATCACATTCTTACGCTTTGAGCCATCATTGAGGAGGCACATCATGCTCCTTGAAAGTCTATTGTTGCTTTGTAGACTTCCAGAAGGTGTTTGACTCTATCCCTAAAGTGGCATTTTTCCAAAGACTCCAAGACATTTGGCATTTTCGAGACCCTTCTGACTGCCATTATGAGATTATATGAGTTGGACCTTGGTCGTTGTTGCATGAGCCACAAGATTTCAGATTTCAGATTTCATTCGGAGTAACATTGGGGTTAAGCAGGGTTGTCCACTCTCCCCCACTCTATTTGGTTTTACATTGATCAACTAGAGTCTTTCTTACAGGAGTACATTCAGGATGACGATGGGTGCCTTCTACACTATGATTTCTATTCTACTCTTCAATGACGACGTGGTCCTCTCGGCCTCATCTTTGAAGAGTTTGCAGAGACAGTTAGATGCCTTGGTGCTCTTTTGTGATCTTCGTCAGTTGATGGTCAACATGGGAAAAACCAAGGTTATGATCTTCGATGGATCAAAGAGGCTACTCATTGAGCTTCATTTCTTCTTTAGAGGGGAGGAGGTCAAGATCACTAGCATCTATACCTATTTGGGGCTTTACTTCGCAAGTCCTTGTTTCATCCTACAACATGCTCTTCAAATCTGAGTTAATAAAGAATACAAATCCCTAGCCCTTCTAGAGAGACAATGCTTCCAACACCTTTTTTAGACATCTCGTCCAAGTTGTTTCTCATGGATAGTCTCATCCGACCCACATTCCTCTATGGCTTTGAGGTGTGGGGGCCATGCCTACTTGACGATGATTGGGCTTCAACAGAGACAATACAGATCCTCTTTCGCATCTTCGATTGCAAACAACTAATATCTCAACCCATTGTGCTCGTCGAGTTTGGTGCTCGACCTTTTAGCTTGAGGCTATGTTCAGTATTGTCACTTTCTTACACCACCTTTAGAGCTTTGGCAACATGATGAAGGGGTGTGATCGGTACCTATCGCCTCGGCCAACCCTTAAGGTTGCTCTAGATGTGGATTTGAGGGTGTTGCAGATCTTTAAGCATCTATCGCTATTGCGATGGATTTGAGGGTGTTGCGGATCTTTTAGCATCTATCGCTATTGCGATCCTCCTTTTGGGTATTTGTTCGATGCGCCTAGCTACCTTTTACCTACTAGACAAGAGTTGAACATAATCACTATAGATGACATTTATAGATAGTTTATGTAGGTCACTTGGATTAACCCTCTGGGGGGGTTTCGACCCAAGATAACCTTCTACGCTACACACTCCTTGGATTTGAGGGACAATCTCATTGTTTACCCCCTTACACATTTTTCCATTGGGCACTTGCTCTTCGTATTCCTTTTGGCCAGTTTAGAACGAGATCTCATTGTCTCCGGGTAGAGACAAATCACTAGTTTGATTGGTTAGATAGGATCTGCTAGGTATGTCACCTTCAAGAGGTTGAGATTGAGGAGCACTTCATCTTTAGGTGTCCTATTTACTATGAGATCTGTGGGCAATTTTATTGTCTTTTCAAGGACCTTCCTCTCATAGAGCACCAGACTTTGACTAGATTCTTTAGATACTCCGATCAGAGATGTCTAACCTTATACTTGTAGGAGGCCCTTCGACTTTGATCCTTCACCCTCCAGCGACATTCTTAGTCAGAACCAAGCTCCATTCAGAGTACCACTTCCTTCTTTTTGCTGCTTCCTTCCTCTAGAGGCACCAAGAGACAGATAGATGGCGGCACAGACCTTGACTCAGACACGTCAGTCCACCTCTACCTCTGCCCAACACCAGCGACGGGGACAATTTCAGACCCATCTTGATAGATGGATGACTTATTCCGGGATGCAACATTAAGCACCCTCCTCTAGGCAGTGACGCACTATCCATCACAGTTCCTCTTCTAGCTCTTACTCCAGACATAGTACTCTTTTGAGCTTCCTTTTGTCGATCTCATATGGTAGGAGAGATACTCCCAATGCTTCTGGTGTTTTGAATGCTTCCACTGGCCCATGATAGTTTTACCACCACCATTTTTGCATCACAGTTTTTGGATCCACTCCCCTTATACATTTCCCTTTCTTAGATCAAACCTCTCTATATCTCTCCTTGTATATATTTTTCTCCAAGTACGACTCTCCATATATAGAACTAGGGTTTGGTTTGAGTTATGCTTTTAGCTTTTTATAGGAGCTACTTTTACACTCCCACTTTGTGTTGTTATCATGGTATTGCACAATCCCATTGACCTACTTTTGTGGTCATTTGTTGGACATTAACAAAATTATCTTGTCTTATCTTATCTCATCTACAATTTGATTCATAATAGGTTTTGGGTTTAAATTGCCAATATTATGATTTTGGTTGGCCCACTTTATTACAAGCTTTGAATCACCCAAAACATGTAAATGCTATGTTGCACAAGTTTCTGGAACTCGAGAACTTAGGGAACGTGGGTACGAGTGTCGGATACGTCTAGAAGTTTCCTCCAAATTTGCAGGAAACGACATGTTGGGAATGTTAATAATATATATTAAAAAAATATAAAAATAATAATTAAAAAAACATGAGAAGAGAAGAAACATAGAGAAAAAAAAAACATTAACACAAATCAAATGACTTAACTTATCCCTTGTATTACGGTTGTAACGAGAGCCTCTTAGCAGATGGAAATGGCAATAAAATCAAGATTACCATCGACATCATTGATTATATAAGGTAGACTTTTTCTATAGTGGGGACTTTTAGAATTTATAGTCCCTATATTTGTGGCTATATGTATAGAGTAAGTTTTTAGTTTTGTGTCAACTATGATTAAAATGTATTAGAATATTATATGTTTACAAAACATTCTATGCCAAGGTATTGCAAAGGTATATAATTATTCAAATTTAAATTATTATAAAATAAAAATCAAGATATTTTTAATTTAAATGTAATATATGAATTTAGTTTTAAAGTAAGGTTTAGAACCATTTCCAATTGGTTAAAAGTTTACTTTTTATTCATTATTATTGATTAGCGATAAAATGTCAAAATAGATTTACATTTATTATTGATTAGCGATAAGTGCAATTCAGCGTAGGGATGAGTGAATACTCTACCATGAGCATTAAATAGAGATCAATGCACCAACTCAACAAGGTAGCATGGAATTTTTTTTATTGCAACTTAGTTTTCAAGAGATTTTTTTTTGAATCAACCATGTATATATACGGTCACAAGGAAATAGGAATGAATGCGTGGAAGTTCTTAATGAAGGAAACACGCAAAAAGAAGTCCCCAAGTTCCCGATTTTAGAGGGTAAAAGTTCCCAATAAGTTCCCAACCATCGGGAACGATTTCCGTTGGATTGGGAAAGTTTCCTAGATGTTCCAAAGTTCCTTGGAACGTCGGAACTTTGGGAACGAGTTTCCTAAAAGCCTGGAGCAGTTCCCGTGCTACATAGTGTAAATGATATATACATTTATCATGCATTGTGTTCAAAAGTATTCACAAAGCGTAGAGTTCTTCCATGTTGTTGGTCGCAATTCCTACCAACATATCACATGCAAAAATAATATGATGTATTAATAAAAATTTCTACTCCATCCCCGTAAAACCTCGTATCCCCTTTGTATGCCTCATCAAAAAGTCGTACGACTTGTGTTTGTCTATACTTGTAGAATCCTTGTGTTCTTCATCTTTAGTGGCTTCTTATTTCCTTCATAAGCCATTGTGATCTTGTGTGCTACTTCCAAAGTTGTCATAGATAGATCTTCAAATATTATAAGATTCCTAACCATCTAGATACCATATATAAATATACGAGGTAGGGCTTTGTGGACATTCACAACTTTTTCTGTTTTCCATTCCAAGACTCTTGTAATATTTTTTTTTTCCATTTCACCTTAATGCCCCTAGATTTGGTAACCTCCTGCTAAAGAAGTCTTGAAAAGGAGCAATATACAAAGAAGTGACTTATTGGTTCTTTACTTTTTTTTACAAAGGGTGCATTTGTTTGGACCAACCCAATTCATTCTTTGACCGTTGTCCCAGGTTAGTAGCTTAATTACCATGGCTAGCCAAAGCGCTATTTGGGCTTTTAATGGGCAAGTGAGTTTCCACATAGCTCTCCACCATCAGACTCCACCTTTGAAATTGATCAAATATGTTCCTTCTAACTTTGTCTCTTTTAAGTGAAGTATCCCCTGTCTCCTGTCTAGGTGTCTTCCCCAATTCTAACTTTTCCCACATGCCAAACAACCCACTTTTCAATCAAGGAGTAAGCCTTATTCAGGGCTTTCCAAACCAGAGAGGCTCCAGGGTAATGCCTTCCAGCTGCTATAAAACATTCTTCCATAGAAGTCTCCTTGATGTCTTTGGATTTCATAACTTCGCCCAGGGATCTTCATTTGTTACTAATCTCCATAGACTTTTGGTTGCTAGGGCTATGCTGAAGATGTGAATATTTCTTAGGTCCCATCCTCCCTATTCTTTTGGTAAGGCCACTCTGTTCCACTTAACCAGGGGGTTGTCTTCCTTTGCCCTTTTCCTTGTTTATAAAAATTTGAAACATTTCTTCTTGATTTTACTATGTATACCTTTAAGTCTTTTTGCTATGGTTAGCCAACAAACAAGAGTACTCTTTAATACTGCTTTGACCAGCACTAACCTGCCTCCTCTGGACAACCAACGATTTCACCAAACTGAAATTTGTGTTTCTACTTTATTATAAAGCCAAATCCAACCCTCATAGTGATAGTTATCGTGTTTAAGGAAGAAGTCCAAGTACCTCACCCGTTGGTCCAATTCACATGTCGTTAGAGGAAAAATAATGATGCCTGAGCCTTAACACCATCTACCAACCCATTTAAAGCAGGAGTGACTTGTTCATTTTAATTTCCATACCTGTAGCTTTGCAGTATAATCCTAACAGCTCCTTTTAACTTCTCCAACTTTTTCATTGAACCATGGAAAGCATAATGTCATCCACAAAGAGCAAGTGGGATAAAGAAACATTACTTGTCACCTGAATCCTTTTCAAATCTTCTTGTCTCTTGGCATCTTTTATAAGCAATCTAAGCCCCTCTGCCTATAACAAGAAAGGGAAAGGAGATAAAGAACATCCCTGCTCGAGTCCTTTAGAAATAGTGAAGAAGCTTGAAGGAGACCCTTTTATCAAAACTGCAAAGGAGACTGAAGATAAGCACCCCATGATCCATTGATTGTATGCAGATTCATGCCCATCTGGATTAGTAATAATATTAAAATTAGCCAATTCACTCTGCCATATGCCTTGGACAAGTCAATCTTCAAGATAGTTGCTGGCAGATATTTTGTTTTGACTGTATGCAGACCTTGAGCTATGCCCACAAAATCATGAATTTGACAATTGTAGAGAAAGCCAAACTGTTTTTTCAAAAAGAAAGCCTGACATTATATCTTTCAACCTATATTAGCAATGGGCTTAGAAATAAATTTGTGAATAAGATTGCATAATGAAATAGGCCTATAATCTTCTAAGGTTTCACGGTGTTGCTTTTTAGGAATTAGAGCAATGGAAGTGCTATTAAGAGCTCTCGAGACTTTTCCGGATCACCTTGATTCCTCCCCCACATGTAACAGATCTTTCTCCAAGAGATCAAAAGGCCCTAAATAGAACTCAATTGAAAGACCATCAGGATCCATACTTTTCTAATTTTTAAAGGACAATAAAACTGCCTTCAATTCAGAAGATGTGACTTTAGTCTCCAAATCTCTATTTGACTCTTGATTGATTAACTTTCATAATTTTTTCTATATTAGCAGCACTAGGGTCTTGAAACATTTATCTAAAGTGAGATCTTCTAGCATTGCCTATCTCCTTAAAGGCACTGACCATATTACTGTTTGGGTGTTTGATTTCCCAAATAGTGTTTAGGAGCTTTCTGTAGTTGGCATAGATATGAAAAAAATTCTATTGTTATCCCCCTCCTGAATCCATGAAGCTCTACTTATGAGCCTCCAAAGGGGCCTCTTCCATTACCAATAACTCCTCCTTTCCTTCTAACCCTTTTAAAGACTGCTTTCGTTTTTGAGAATACCTCTGCTATATTGTTATGGAAAAGGGCTTTAATGCCTTGTTCCACTTCTTTAATTTCTTTTCGTGACTTTAATGCTATGGCTTTTGTTTTCGTTTCATTACAGCCTCAAGTTTTTAATGTTTTCTTCAAATTGCTGCATAACCGAGTCTCTGAATTGACTGTCACATGGCTTCCAGTTTTTGATGACCAGGTCTCTGAAACCATGATCTTCAAGCCATGTGTGATTGAATTTAATTGGGCTAGGTGACTTCGAGTCCTCTACCTCCAACTGCAGGAGAATGGGAAGATGGTCTGACAGGCCTCCTGCGCCTACCCAAGAACTGATTTTTATTTGATCATTGTAGAGAGATTCTGCCATCAAGAAGCAGATTAATCTCTTTGAGATCCTCTCTCCCCCTCGTTTAGCATTACGCCTTGTAGGAGAAAGTTTAACAGGTTCTACGCTAATGAGATGGTGAAGTTCATTAAACAGCTGAGAGAAGTAATCACCTAAGTGATCTTTTCCTTAAATATCTTGTCTTCTAAAGATATTCAAGGTGCTTTTTCCCTTTCCAGATGCATATACAGAAGTGGTTTTCTTGGAGGTTTTCATATTCTCTTCCTTCAAATAAGGAATGTAGTTGCCTCCTTTGAAATCTTTGGTCAAGGCCTCAGTCATGTAGCTGCAATGCACAATTCTTGAGTCACATGCCATCACTCTTGCTCTTGTTCATTTGGTTGACTGATTTGCATAGTGGTCCTTGCAGAATGATCCTAAGGCTAGTCGTTTGATCTGTGTTTGTTTGGTAGTTATGAACAGGGCCACTGGATTTGGCAATTTTTCGCCGTCAAATTCGAAATTCACTGTTTTTTGTAGTAAACTGAATTTGTTCAAAAAAATTTGCTGATTTTAATGTGGGTAAACCCTACCCTAAATTCTGTCGTCCGTGAGTGTTGATTTTGTACCTAGGAAAGTGTTCCCCTAGGTGACTTTAGCCTTAGTCACTTAAAGGGGGAAATAAAGTGACCCTTGCATTAAATGACTTAATTGGAGCATTTAATGTGACTTTAGAGATTAAAGTCACTTTTGATAAATTTAAGTGGGTGAGTAAAATTATTTTTTATGAGAATTAAATAGGAGCATTTATTCTCATTCCTAGATCTAATCTAATCTCTCAGCCATTGGATTATATGCTCTCTCACCTACCTAGGGTTTTGACAAAAGCAAGGGAAAAGGCTAACATTCTTCATTCTTGAGAGGACAGTGAAGAGAAAGAGAGTTGAGAGGAGGCATGAATTTCGAGGAGCTGAGCTTTTCCAAACAAACTCAAGATTCGAGGTGGAGAGGTTCAGATTTGGCATGCATCCCAAGGCAGCCGTACAATACGGTTTGAAGGGCATGAATTTCGAGGTCATGCAGAGCACATAAATCGAGAAGGTTCGCTGCATTTATTACATGTCGTACCCTGCACAAATTTCAAGGCCATACATCACAGAAATCGAGGTCCGTATAGACTGTACCTCTCTGCACAGTTTTTGAGGTGAATCTTAGGAACGTTTCTCGAGGCAGTAAACTGATTTTTGTGGCACAGAAATTAAGGGCCGTACTGCTGCATTTATTAGTCTGTACGACACGAGTTTCAAGGCAGTTCTGGCACAGTTTTCGAGGGCAAAACAACGCTGTTATTTTGGCACATTTTTCGAGAAGAAAAGTTGCACAGCAATTGAGACAGTCTTGCACAGAAATCGAGGCAGCTTGCTAGGTCATTTACTGGGTTGAGCTAAGTTGTATTTTGACTATAAATGACTGTCTAATTTTTCCTAGAAGCATAATAAAAACTCTCTCTCTGACTGGTTTTCCCCTTGGGTTTTTCCAGAGCCATTGGCCAAATATTTCTGAGTACTGTGTGTTGAATGACATTCATGTATTTTATTTTTTGTCCATGAAAAGATGAAGTTACAACATTGTTTTTAAGTCTGAAAATTTATGATTATTTCTAGCCTTTACATTTTCTGGGTTGGTTAATAAATTGAGATATTTTCACTTCTAAACTGGAGGCTAAAACTTGGGAAAAACTTACATGGTATCAAGCTGATTGGGGCAGAAATCTAATTTTTTGCAGACAGAAAAGTCATTTCCAGAATTCAGAAAAACTCTTGTGACAGTAATACCATTTTGCTAAAACTTGTTCTTTAAGAAAAATGACTCCGTCGGTTTGAGAACAGAGGATAGGCTAGATGGGGCAGGGAATTTTGTCCCATGGAAGGCCCAAATATTGCTTTTGTTGAAGGAGAATGAGTTGTGGGAGGAGGTAGTTAGAAATAGTACATCTAATCCCATTGTGATTCCCACTTCTATCGATGCAGTAGCATCTGCTGCCTTCAACAAGAAGGATATTAAGGCCATGAGGATTATCCTAGATGCTGTTAAAGACCATGTTATTCCACACATTTCAGCGAAGGATCATGCACATGAGATGTGGAGTTCTTTGATCGGATTGTTTCGGAGTTCTAATGAGAATAGGAAGGTGGTTCTGAGGGAGAAGTTGTAGAATATGAAGATGGTCAAAGGAGAGGCTTGTATGGCTATTTTACTAGGATCTCTTAGGTGAGAGATGAGAATGCAGCAGTTGGGGTGGTTGTTACTGGTCTTGAGCTAGTGCAGACAACCTTGAATGGGGTGACACCACCTTGGGCTGTGTTTGTACAGGGTTTGGTGGCTAGGGAGAACTTACCTTCATGGGATAGGGTCTGTGATGATTTTGTTCAGGAGGAGACTCAGAGGGGTTTCTTGCAGTGCAGTGCTTCTACTAGTAGGGAGGATGAGGAGGATGTGACAACGAAGGGGAAGAAGAAGAAATAGAAGGGTGGGCAGAAGAAGGATCTGAGCACTGTAAAGTGCTTTGCATGTCATAAGATGGGATACTATGCTGGGCAGTGTCTGAACAAGAAGAAGAAGAAGAAGCAACAACAGACAACAGCTTTAGCAGAGGTCGATGACTTTGCAGCGAGATTTCAGAGAGAGTTCTCTGTGCATTGGGCATGTTGAGATAGAGAGAGCGTCTATTATTACCAGTGCGGATGTTGATAGACAGAGGGAGTTTTCCCTGGTGATAGACCATTCTTACAGTGCATCTGCTTCTAGCACTTGGTATATTGATAGGGAAGCCTTGAGCCACATGATAGGTGCTCGTGAGATGTTCTCCGAGCTTTCACAGATAGAGACGGATGTGGAGGTGGTGTTGGGAGATGACTCAACAGTTAGAGTAGTTGGGCGTGAGACTATTACCTTTCAGAGGGAGTCCATGAGTCCCATGGTGTTGAGAGATGTGTTGTATGTTCCTGGGCTAAAGAAGAACCTGGTGTCAGTTTCCATGATCGAGGATCACGGTCTTGGGGTGTCCTTCCTAGATGGACATGTGCATATGTTTCCCAAGACTGCAGGACCATCTGCTTTAGTTGCTATTGGAGTTAGATGTGGCAAACTGTATAGGCTCTTATTTCAGCCTCAGCATGCCTTGGCACAGAGCAACGACAGTGAGCTTTGGCATAGGAGGATGGCTCACTTGCATCATCCAGCTTTGGGGTTGTTGAGACATATGGTTACAGCCTACAGGTTTACCGGAGTTCAGCACAGGGCAGAGTGATGTTTGCAGGGGGTGTGCTTTGGGAAAGTACACCAAGACTACTTTTCCAAGCAGTGATAGTAGGTCAGCAGGGATCCTTGACTTGATACATTCAAATTTGTGTGGATTGATGTCTTCTGTTTCCTTGATAGGATACGAGTATTATGTGACATTCATTGATGATCATTCCAGGAAGACTTGTATCTACTTTCTGAAGAGCAAGAAGTCTGAGGAAGTCTTGCAGAGGTTCCAACAGTTCAAAGCTCTTGTGGAGAACCAGACAGGGAGGAAGATCCAAGTTCTTAGATTGGATAACGGGGGTGAGTATACCTCCAAGAAGTTTGATGGATATTGAAGACATGAGAATATCAAGAGATAGTTGACAGTTCCGTATACTCCATAGTAGAATGGAGTAGCAGAGAGGAAGAATAGGTCTATTGTTGGAGCAGCCAGAGCTATGTTACATGAGTAGTCTCTTCCTTTCTTTCTCTTGGCCGAGGCTTGCAACACAACTGTATATCTTCAGAACAGGAGTCCCCATCGTGCCGTGGGGAACATGACACCTGAGGAGTGTTTTTTAGGCAAGAAGGTTGAGGTTAGCCATTTTTGCTATTTGGTAGTTTGACTTACTCTCATGTCCCTTTTGAGAAGAGGACAAAATTGGAGCCCACTGTAGAAAAGGGCATCTTTGTGGGCTATGATGAGACTTCAAAGGCCTTTCGTATTTACCTCCCCTCTTAGAGGAAAGTTGTTGTGAGAAGGGATGTGAAGTTTGAGGAGGAGTGAGCCTTCAGGAAGTCAAGAGAGTCAGAGCAGGGAGAGTAGCAGGTTACACAGGTTCCATCAGCGCAACAGTCAGGATCACAGGTTTCCGGGGTTACAGGACCACTCAGTGTAGGCACATGTTCACCAGTTTCAGTGGTTCAGCCAGCAGGGTCTTCGGGGACAGGTGATGGGTCTACGATTACAGGTACACCATACAGAGCATCAGGATCACAGAGTTCTCCGGTTGTTGGTACACCAGCTGTTGGTTCACAGGTTACTGGGGTTTCTAGTTCTGGTAGTTCTTAAGATGAGTACATGCAAGTGTGGGAGCAACCTTCAGGGAAGAAGAAGCCTAAGTTGCTTCGGGAGACCTTGAAGGAAGCTCGAGAGTTTGGGACACCCATGGAGTTAGTAAGGGCCATCAAGATGCCTGGCAGATTGGGCATGCTGTTGGTGGCTAGTACACGTGATTCTGAGCCTTCTACTTTTGAGGAGGCCTCCCAGCATCATGTTTGGCGAGATGACATGATGGATGAGTACCATTCCATCATGAAGAACAATGTGTGGGAGATCGTTCCGAGACTTGAGGGGAAGTCAGTGGTGACTTCTCGGTGGCTTTACAAGCTAAAGCATGTAGCAGATGGGAGTGTGGAGAAGTACAAGGCTAGATTTGTAGTATAGGGGTTTTCACAGGTTGAGGGTATTGATTATGATGAGACCTTTGCGTCGGTTGCTCGGTATACTTCGATCAGGGCATTGATTTCCATTACAGCAGAAATGGGTTGGAATATCTATTAGATGGATGTGTAGACCACATTTCTCAATGGAATCATATAGGAGGAGATTTATGTTGAGCAACCTTAGGGCTTTGAGATTCATGAGAGAGTCTCATGTTTGCAGGCTGAAGAAATCCCTATATGGGTTGAAGCAAGCTCCTAGAGCTTGGCACTCCAGGATCGATTCTTACTTGCAGAGGATGGGGTTTCAAAAGAGTGAAGCAGATCCGAATCTGCACTTCATCATGGTTGGAGATGATCCGCTTATTCTTTTGTTATATGTTGATGACTTGTTTATCACAGGGGGAGAGAGACCCATTGCTGCTTGCAAGAAGGATCTTGCTACAGAGTATGAGATGACAGATATTGGGTTGATGCACTATTTTCTGGGATTGGAGGTTTGGCAGGAGCTTGGACATATTTTCTTAGGACAGGGAAAGTATGCGGTTGATATTCTGAGGAGATTTAGGATGGAGGAATGCATGCCGATGTCGAAACCGATGATCACCAACTGGAAGAAGCTTCATGCTTCCGAGGGAGAGTTGGTGGATCCTACATTATATCGTCAGCTCATTGGTTCATTGATGTATCTGGTCAACACTCGGCCAGATTTGTGTGTTGTAGTGAACACTCTTAGTCAGTTAATGGTTGAGCCTAGGAGTGTACGTTGGGTAGCTGCAAAACATGTTTTGCAATACCTAGTAGGGACAGTGGATTTTGGTCTGGACTACAAGAGGTCGGATGGGATCAGGTTGGTTGGCCTCATAGATTCAGATTGGGCAGGCAGTGTGGCAGACCAGAAGAGCACTTCCGGATGTTGTTTCAGTTTGGGCTCGGCAACAGTGTCGTGGTTTAGTCGGAAGCAGAAATCTGTTGCTTTGAGTTCTGCAGAGGCTGAGTATATGGCAACCAGTCAGGCCAGCTGCGAGGCTTTGTGGCTTCGCAAGTTGAGGGTGAATTTATTTGGTCAGGAGCTGAGGCCTACGGTGATGTACTGTGACAATCAAAGTTGCATCCAGCTCTCTGAGAATCCAGTATTTCATGACCGGTCAAAGCACATTGAGATCAGGTATCATTTCATCTGAGATTATGTTCAGAGAGGAGCATTTACCTTACAGTACATTTCCATTGATGAGCAGGTTGCAGACATTTTGACGAAATCTTTGGGGAGGGGCAAGTTTGTCTTCTTCAGGGACAAGTTGGGAGTGGTGCAGAACACCTTCCTCGGTAAGAGGGAGTGTTGATTTTGTACCTAGGAAAGTGTTCCCCTAGGTGACTTTAGCCTTAGTCACTTAAAGGGGGAAATAAATTGACCCTTGCATTAAATGACTTAAGTGGAGCATTTAATGTGACTTTAGAGATTAAAGTCACTTTTGATAAATTTAAGTGGGTGAGTAAAATTATTTTTTATGAGAATTAAATAGGAGCATTTATTCTCATCCCTAGATCTAATATAATCTCAGCCATTGGATTAGATGCTCTCTCACCTACCTAGGGTTTTGACAAAATCATGGAAAAAGACTAACATTCTTCAGTCTTGAGAGGAGAGTGAAGAGGAGAGAGAGCTGAGAGGAGGCACGGATTTCGAGGAGTTGAGCTTTTCCAAGCAAAACGAGATTTGAGGTGGAGAGGTTCAGATTTGGCACGCATCCCAAGGCATCCATACAGTACGGTTTGAAGGGCACGAATTTCAAGGTCAAGCAGGGCACAAAAATCGAGAAGGTTGCATGCATTTATTACAGGCTGTGCCTTGCACGAATTTCGAGGCCGTACAACACATAAATTGAGGTTCGTACTGTTTGCAAGGACTGTATCTTTTTGCACAGTTTTCAAGGTGATTCTTAGGCATGTTTCTCGAGGTAGTAAATTGATTTTTGTGGCATAGAAATCGAGGGCCGTACTGCTGCATTTATTATAGTCCGTACTGCACGAGTTTCAAGTCAATTATGGCACAATTTTCGAGGGAAGAACATAGCTGTTATTTCGACACATTTTTTGAGAAGAAAAGTTGCACTGAAATCGAGACAATCTTGCATAGAAATCGAGGCAACTTGCTGGGTCATTTACTGGGTTGAGATAAGTTGTATTTTGACTGTAAATGACTGTCTGATTTTTCTTAGAAGCATAATAAAAATTCTCTTTGATTGGTTTTCTCCTTGTGGGTTTTTCCAGGGCCATTGGCCAAAAATTTCTGAGTACTGTGTGTTGAATGGTGTGCATTTATTTTATTTTCTGTCTATGAAAAGATGAAGTTACAACAGTGTTTTTAAGTCTGAAAATTTATGATTGCGCCGAGAGGCGCATTCTACAGCCCGGTATGAGGTAGAAGTGTAATTCCGTGCTCAACGTGGAGATGACATGTGTCACATAAAAAAGTTGGCTTATATATCTCTATATATATATACAAGTCGGCTTAATAATTAATAATTGAGTTTATAAAGGGTTTGCATCTGCAATTTCTGAATTAAATAAGGGTTTAATATTTCCCTTGGATGAACTATGAAATATTTAAGGGAATATTTAATATTTAATATTTTAAACCCTTTTTTGGAGTGAAATTGTTGAAGCAGGGTTTGCACCTCGAAATATTTGATTCCTCTCGGCGCATGATAGAGCTGGGTAAAGCTGGATCTAAGCTGGTTATTTCCAGCCTTAACATTTTCTGGGTTTGTTAATAAACTGAGATATTTTGACTTGTAAACTGGAGGCTGAAACTTGTGAAAAACTTACAGTGAGTTCGTTAATCCTTTCAATTTTCTGGACTATGAGCCAGAACCTGCCTTGAAGTTTCGTGAGTCGGTTTTCTGGTCGGTTCCAGGGAGCCAATAAGTCATGGATCCTTGAAGTTTCGTGAGTTGGGTTTTTGGTCGGTTCTTAGCGATCGACAGGTCATGGATCTTTGCATGCAGTCACACCCAAGTTTGCGAGGGGATGTGTAACTGTGGACGCTTCCTCTCGGTTGGTCGACGGGGTGGAACTGTGGACACTTCCTCGCGGTTGGGCGGGTGGAATGGTGGACAATGGACAAAATACTGAATTTTATTAAAAAGTTATCATATATAATTTTTTTAATTTATTAAGAATGAAATCAATATATTATATATCATATATTTTTTCAATATATATATATATATAATGAAATACTTTTAATTTCTAAAAAAATATATTATTATTTATATATCATTAATTTTTTCAATGTATTATTATTATATTTAATATTTATTATATATATATTGAAATATTTTTAATTTCCAAAACTATAGTCACTTGAACTTCTTTTTAAACAGAAACTGGGAAATTTTTTGTATTAATAAAAAGGAGCCATGTATTGAGGATATTCGAGCATCAGCTTCACAAAATCAGTGACAAGATTGTTCACTGAAGGCCCATAAAAAAGAAACGCTACTTCAAAAACTATTCTGCTGACCTTTAAGTGTCCTATCCTGCTATCTCTGATAGAGTAGATTCTAACATATTGTTTACAAATATATATAGGAAAAAATACATTTAGAAAAAACATAGAAAAGGCCAAAACATCAATCCCGAGAAACATCTGGAGGTGTCGCTACTTCTGGTGTAATCTTTGCGTCATGAAGCGTCGAGGAAATTCCTTCCATATGATAGGCATGGTCGTTTTGGTCTGGGCCATTTCTAATTCTTGCTGAGTCGTTTAAATCTTCCAGGAGTCTTGTCATTTCTTCTTGCATGGAATCAATGGAGCCTTTAAGCAGAGTGTATCGCTGTTCTGCCTGTTCCTCATTCGCATTGAATTCCTCATGCTAACCATAAAATTCTGGATCTCTTTGAAGTTTTCTGTTTGCCTCTGCGTCTGCGCCATCATCATCATGATCCTCCTTATTCCTTCCACCTCGCCTACGAGGACTCTAGTGTTCGTTTCCACATCCTCCAGCCAAGCGTTGAAACAAGAAATCTCCTATTCTGTATAGTTTTTCCCTTCAAGAATTGTTGTTGCTACCTTATGCTCGCAAAGGAGCATTTTGTTATACTCCACCAAATAATCTTTTACTCCCTGGAGAGGGCTTGGCTTTGGTTCCTCGAGGAGAGGCTTACTTGGTTACCCTTCATTGCAACATGACCACAAAATCTTTGGGAGGCTCTGAAATTGAATAAAGGATAAGCGAAAACAGGTTCTTCACGATCTGAGTTTAATATCCCGAATCCCGATATTTTCTATTTCTATGCAAATATGTTGATACAACCGGGCATGCAAACTGCCATGCAAAAATCCCTATTTTATAGCAAAAATTAGGGTTAGGGTTTGTGAGATAGAATGAACACTTACCACTGATAAGCCGACTGGACTGCTCTTGAGAGAGTATGCAAGCATCAAGAACGGAATCGGATAATCTGTTGATTGCATTGAGTACCTCTTTTTGCCCTTTGGCTAAGTCTTGCAATGTAGATACTAAGTTGCGAAACTCCATCCTATCCTCCTCTTCTTCCGTTCCTTTTCCCCTATTCCAGTGTATACCTGTTTGTTCCATGTCTGAATTGGTATCTTTTAGTTGGATATCCTCAAATTCCCCTGTGTATTTACTCTTTTTCCTCCTATAGGTTACAAAAGGGTCTCCTTCTGTATTCATCTATGTCTCATTTCTAAAGCCCACAGCTTGCCAAGAAGATAGCTCTGATACCATTGTAATATCCTGAATCCCGATATTTTCTATTTCTATGCAAATATGCTGATACAACCGGGCATGCAAACTGCCATGCAAAAATCCCTATTTTATAGCAAAAATTAGGGTTAGGGTTTGTGAGATAGAATGAACACTTACCACTAATAAGCCGGCCGGACTGCTCTTGAGAGAGTATGCAAGCATCAAGAACTGAATCGGAGATGGACTGATATCTTCTGCTTCCTGTGAAACCCCAGTAGCAAGAACCCCAAATCAGATAAGGGTGACGTTTTCAGTGAAGGAGTTGTTCGATGAAGCTGTCGATTTGTAGGACTGATAGCCTTTCCGTGCCGGAGAGAATGCTTGGTACATGCGGAGTTTCTGAGGTCTCTAGGCAGGCTAGCGAATTGTTCCAGAGAGATAGTTGCTCACGCCCCCTTGATCCCGAAATAGCTGATAACTGTTTCGGGTGAGCATGGTCGGATCTGATAATCATCGTGTACCGGAGTAAGATGCCGATGATGAGAATGGTGCCTGAGTTTCGAAGTAAAACTGAGATCTGAAGACCCAGTGACTGATTAGGGATTTCTGGCTGAAAACCCCCCTTACGGCTGCACACGTGTCCCTACAACAATCTATACCGTATACTGGATAACTATGAATGGATGTAAGAGCAAATGGTGAACCTGTATGGCTTACCCTGAATGAGACTAGGGCAGATGTTACACTGCCGAAACCCCGCTAGCTGAAGACTCTGTCTCCAACCCCAACTGCTGTGCTACATGCTGTGCTGCTATCCAAGAGCTCCCAAAATAATAATCATCAAAAGTGAAGTCTTCTTTCGCTTTATCCTCCTTTTATAACTTTCAACTACGAAAACCCTAATCTTTGACCTAATTAGGTCACTTTATCATCTAATTTGCAGTTGACTTGCATGCATGCATATGGAGACTTAAATGAGTGCATGCATCATTAAATAATGCTTGGATGGCATGCACGAAGGTGGCCTTTGGCTTCGGTGGCCCTTCTTGACCCAATGATGATGCCCTGGATTTTCTATGGATGGCATCAATCCTTAGATGATTCCCTAACTGTCAATAACTGCTCGAACCCACAGGAATCACATAGGTTAGCGGTTTTGGGCCTCAAGGCCTAATCAGAAGAGGACATTACAGTCCTCCCCGCTTGAGATTGCTTGTCTTCAAGCAATTGGAAATTGGGATGCTGCAATTCCTGTTCACCTTCCCATGTGGCATCTTCTGGCGGTAGTTCTTTCCACTGAACCAAGTACTCTCTGATTACCCTGTTCTTGAGCTTCCTTTCTCTAGTCTGTATGATCCGTTCGGGAATCAGTATCAACAGTGCTTCATCATCTAAAGGAGGTAATTTTGTAGATGGAGCAATGTGTTGCCAAAGGGTCTTCTTCAGGTTAGACACATGGAACACATTGTGAATTTTACTTTCCTATGGAAGTTCTAGTTTATATGCCACCTCTCCCACCTTCCTGATTATTCTGTAGGGTCCATAAAAGCGAGGTTTTAACTTTTCTGCTCCTTTCTTCTTAAGCGAAGACTGTCTGTAAGGCTGGAGCCTTAGGTATACCAAATCCCCTACCTCAAAGCTCCGCTCAATCCTGTGTTTGTCAGCATACAACTTCTGTTGATTTTGGGATGTTTGTAAGTTTTCCTTTAAGATTTTCAGAATGTCTTGACTGTCCTGTATCCAATCCTTAGCCTTAGGAGCCCTACTGTCTCCAAATGCCAAATCTGCATAGTCCAAGGCCTCGTAACCATATAATGCCTTAAAAGGAGTCATCCTAATAGACATGTGATAGGTAGTATTGTAGCAATACTCCCCTAAGTGTAGCCATTTGATCCAGGTTCACTGCTGCCTTGCTACATAGATCCTTTAATATCCTTCGATCCACTTGTTGACTATTTCAGTTTGTCCATCGCTCTGGGGGTGATAACTCATACTGGTAGCCAGTTCGGTTTCCACTAATCTGAATAGTTCCTGCCAGGAGGCACCTGTAAATTTGCTATCCCGATCACTGACAATGGTCTTAGGTAACCCGTGTAACCTGAAGACCTCCCTGAAGAATAACTCAGCTACTTGAGCTGCCGAGTAGTCCGATGATATCGAAAAGAAATGTGCAAACTTGGTCAGTCTGTCAGCTACTACATATAAACAATCTCGCCCTTGGACCTTGGGCAATCCTGTAATAAAGTCCATGGAGATGCTTTCCCACTTCTGTTTTGGAATCGGTAGTGGCTGAAGTAACCCTGTTGCATGGATGTTCTCAATCTTGTTTTGCTGACAGATGCTACATTCCCGTACATGCTGCATAATTTCTCCCTTGAGGCCCTTCCATGAGAACCTCTCTCGGGTCTGCCTGTAGGTCTTCAAGAAACCCTGATGCCCTGATAATGGAGAGTCATGTGCTGCCTGAATGATCTTCTTCCTCAATCTGGATTCTGGGATGAGGTATATTTGTTCTTGTAATAGATGATGTCATCAACAATCCTGTACCTGTCATCCTGAATTTGTCCATCCAATAATTCGCAAGCGAATTTATTTTTGGAGTATTCTACTAAGAGGAGTGCTCTCCAATTTGTGGATATACTACTGAGGGATAATGAGGCGGGACGCCTGGATAATGCATCAGCTACTACATTATTCTTACCTTTTACATACTCGATCTCGAAATCATAGGCTTGTACTTTGCTAACCCATTTCTGCTGTCGCTCATTCAGTTCCTTCTGCTCCAGGAAATACTTGAGGCTGTTATGATCGGTTTTGATTTTGAACTTACTGCCCACCAGGTACTGTCTGAATTTTGTGAGAGCATGTAAGATGGCTAGCATCTCTTTGTCATATATGGAATAATGGCGCCCGTAGTTCTTCAGTTTACGACTCTCAAATGCAATAGAGTGATGGTTTTGCATCAACACTGCTCCTAACCCTTCTCCTGCTCCTGAGGCATCACATTCTACTACAAAGGGTTGTGAGAAGTCTGGTAATGCTAAAACTGGATAAGAACTCATAATGACTTTCATCTCCTCGAAAGTTTTTTGTGCTAAGTCTGTCCAAGTGAACGCTCCCTTCTTTGTGAGATCTGTGAGGGGTGCTGCAAATTGGGAGAATCCCTTAATGTACCGTCTGTAATAAGTGCATAGACCCAAGAAACCTCTCAATTTTGTGACTGTTGTTGGCGTGGGCCAATCTCTGATAGCTCGGATTTTCTCCATATCAACCTGTACTCCTTCTGCATTGATTATGTGTCCCGAGTATAGCATTTCCTTCATGCCAAACTCACACTCGGACATTTTCGCATAAAGCAAATGTTCTTCTAAAATGCTTAGTACTTCGTCCAGGTGTTTCAGATGCTCTTCCCATGTTTTGCTGTAAATCAGGATGTCATCAAAGAATACTAGCAAAAACTTACGTAGCTATGCTTTGAAGGTGTGGTTCATGCATGACTGAAAAGTGGCTGGAGCATTGGTAAGTCCAAAGGGCATGACCAAAAACTCATGGTGACCATAGTGATAGCGAAAAGCTGTTTTGGAGATATCTTGGTCCCTTACCCTGATTTGATGGTATCCTGAGCGAAGATCTATCATGGAGAAGTATTTAGCTCCCCGAAGCTCATCCATGAGTTCGTCAATTCTAGGGATGGGATACCTGTTCTTGATGGTCTTTTTGTTGAGTGCTCGATAGTCGATGCACATTCGCAGTGTACCATCCTTCTTCTTGACCAAAACTACTGAGGATGCGAAGGGGCTATAACTGGGCTGAATATATCCAAGCTCCAGTAATTCTTTGATTGTTTTCTCAATATCATCCTTGTATCTTTTGAGATACCTGTAAGGAGTGGTGATGATTGCTTGTGTCCCCTCCTCTAGCTCAATGATGTGTTCAAAGCCTCGGTCTGGTGGTCTACCTGATGGAAGGTCCCGAAAAACCTTTTCATGTTTCTGTAGCAAGGCTTGAATGTCACCTGGGTGTTGTGTGCTGGTCTCTGGGGGTTTCCTAAAGGTGACAAAACATTCTGTAGCCCATTCTATATCATCCTGTTGGAGTATTGCCTCCATTCTCTGTGACGAGACCGGTTTTGGGGGATAAGTGTTCATGCCCCTCAAAACTACCCGTTTGCCTTCTGGCCCCTGGAATTCCATTTCCATTGCCTTTTAGTCTGTAGTGTATTTCCCTATAGAATAAAGCCACTGAACACCCAATACTACATGAGTATCCGATACATCCACTACATAGAAGGAATCTGTCATCTGATAGTTACCTAAGGTGACATTCAATTTTGGAAATCCAGTAGTTGCACTCCATGCTGGAGTTCCCTGCTACTGCTACAGTGAATCCTTAGAACTTCTCGGTTTGAATACCTCTCTTGGCTACCCAAGCGGAGTTAATGAAATTGTGGGTTGCTCCCCCATCAATCAATACTCCTACTCTATGACCCTGTACTACTCCCCTGACCCTGAGAGTATGGAATCTTGGCACTCCAAATAATGTAGCAATGACTCCCTCTGGTGTATCGCCCTGGTGTGTTTCTTCCTCAGCTGCTCGTAGTTCTTCTGTGGCTTCCTGCTCATAGTCATCCTCCTCACTGTCCGAATACACCTCAATGTAGTGAGCCTTCGCCTTCCCTACACACCTGTGTCCTGGTACCCATGGTTCTTGACAAGTGCAGCATAGTTTCTTCCTTCTCAAGTCTTTCCTAGTGTCCTCGTCTAACCATGTCTTCTTGTGGACATCCTGTTGGAAAGGTTTCTTGTCGTTGTCCCTAACAGGAAAATTGGTTTTTCAGTGGGAACCTATTTTTGGGGACTGAATCCTGAAGATCTTTGGCTTTGCTAATGGCATCCTACAGAGTGAGGGGTTTGTAGGCTTTCACCCATCCTCGTAGTGGCCCTGTTAGGGCCTCAGTGAATAACATAGTCAACCTGTTCTCTGACACATCTGTTACCTTGACTACTATCCTCTGAAATTCTGAGATGAAGGCTTCTGCACTACCGGTCTGTTTGAGTTGAGCCAACTCCCTGAAATGTATCTATGGATCCTTCCTGTCAAACCTCTCTATGAGCTTCTGAGTGAACTCACCGTAGGAGTGTATGGTGTTGTGACCCAATGTCACCAATCCGTGGTACCACCACTCGTGAGCCTCTTCGTCTAGGTGGAGTGTAGCCAACTTAATGGCATCTGTCTCTGTCATGGGATTGAGTTGGAAATAGGTATCCAACTTTTGAACCCATATCCTTGCTGATCCTCTGCGAGTCCCATCAAAGTTCGGAATGGTCAACCTGCCCAAGGTCTTTTGCAACTTATAGTTGTGATTGAAACTCTTGTTGAAATTCCCGGGCCTGTTCCTACTCTTCATGTTGCAGAAATCTGAAAAAGACATGGCAGCATGAAACTCATCCCCTAAGTCTCTATATTCCTGCAAATAAGCCCCAAAAGGCTTGCTAGGTTCTACCTGCATGGCTGGACCACCTACTGTATCCGCCAAGAAGTGAGGCATGGTAGGCCTGTTGGAAGGTCTGCTATATATGTGCGGTGTATTCTGCATGTTAGTGTACGCAACCTTTCCATTGCTGCTTGTAGATCCCCGATCCACCAGTGAGGGAGGTGTACTGTTGGTACCTATTTCTGGTTTCGCTGATAATCTGTTGATTGCATTGAGTACCTCTTTTTGCCCTTTGGCTAAGTCTTGCAATGCAGATACTAAGTTGCAAAACTCCATCCTATCCTCATCTTCTCTCGTTCTTTTTCCCCTATCCGAGTGTATACCTGTTTGTTCCATGTCTGAATTGGTATCTTCTAGTTGGATATCCTCAAATTCCCCTGTGTATCTACTCTTTCTCCTCCTATAGGTTACAAAAGGGTCTCCTTCTGTATTCATCTATGTCTCATTTCTTAAGCCCACAGTTGGCCAAGAAGATAGCTCTCATACCACTGTAATATCCCGAATCCCGATATTTTCTATTTCTATGCAAATATGCTGATACAATCGGGCATGCAAACTGCCATGCAAAAATCCCTATTTTATAGCAAAAATTAGGGTTAGGGTTTGTGAGATAGAATGAACACTTACCACTGATAAGCCGGCTGGACTGCTCCTGAGAGAGTATGCAAGCATCAAGAATTGAATCGGAGATGGATTGATATCTTCTGCTTCCAGTGAAACCCCAGCAGTAAGAACCCCAGATCATATAAGGGTGACGTTTTCAGTGAAGGAGGTGTCCGATGAAGCTGTCGATTGGCAGGACTGATAGCCTTCCCGTGTCGGAGAGAATGCCTAGTACATGCGGAGTTTCTGAGGTCTCTAGGCAGGCTAGCGAATTGTTCCAGAGAGACAGCTGCTCACGCCCCCCTGATCTCGAAATAGATGATAACTGCTCCGGATGAGCACGGTCGGATCTGATAATCACTAGGTACCGGAGTAAGATGCCAATGATGAGAATGGTGCCTGAGTTTCAAAGTAAAACTGAGATCTGAAGACCCAACGACTGATTAGGGATTTCTGGCTGAAAACCCCCCTTACGGCTGCACACGTGTCCCTGCAACAATCTATACTGTATACTGGATAACTATGAATGAATGTAAGAGCAAATGGTGAACTTGTATGGCTTACCTTGAATGATACTAGGGTAGATGTTTCACTGCCGAAACCCCGCTAGCTGAAGACTCCGTCTCCAACCCCAACTGCTGTGCTGCACGCTGTGCTACTATCCAAGAGCTCCCAAAATAATAATCATCAAAAGTGAGGTCTCCTTTCGCTTTATCCTCTTTTTATAACTTTCAATTGCGAAAACCCTAATCTTTGACCTAATTAGGTCACTTTATCTTCTAATTTGCAGTTGACTTGCATGCATGCGTATGGAGACTTAAATGAGTGCATGCATCATTAAATAATGCTTGGATGGCATGCACAAAGGTGGCCTTTGGCCCTTCTTAACCCAATGATGATGCCCTAGATTTTCTATGGATGGCATCAGTCCTTAGATGATTCCCTAACTGTCAGTAACCGCTCGAACCCACAGGAATCACATAGGTTAGTGGTTTTGGGCCTCAAGGCCTAATCAGAAGAGGACATTACACTGAGGCAACCCTCATATCCCAATTTAACAACGTCGAGAAAAGGAGATTGACTTGTGCAAGGTTTCGAGAAAGGAGCTCACAATTAAACCATTCACATGGCCTTGATCAGTGAACATTATTACAATGGAATTTGTAGCATGGGAAATCGATCCTCCTTCAATGCACAAATTGATTCCAACTGTCTGCCACCCTATCCTTTGTGCCATCTTTGGGCCGATCCTTTGCAAGCTTATAAACTTCGGCTAGGGGGATAAGGTCTTGGTAATTTTTTTTTTGGCCAAAATCTAAACATTGTTAACCAAGAAAACATGGTGTCCATTTGACACATTTGGAGTTGTCAACCATTAGTTCACCTTCAGTCAACCTGTTCCCTATATTAGCTAAGCGATCAGCTTTTGCATTGTTGTGCCGTTTGATATGGAGAAATTCAAGATTATAAAAGCTGTTAACATGAGCCAATATTCTTCTCTCCACTCTTCCCATTCCGTTTTCTTGCTGACCTATGGCTTTCTCATCCGCTGAATGACAATCCAAGAATCCCCAAAAATTTGACACGAGTCAATTTTTAACTCTTTTAGGATTTCTATACCTTGCATTAAAGCTTCCCATTCAGCTTGGTTGTTCGTCCTCTTTCCTAGACCCCATGAGAAAGATAGGATTTTATTTCCACTTGGGTCAATGAGAACCCTTGCCGCAACTAGTAAATTTAACAATAACTTGCAATAATTTTTTTTTTGTAAGCAAGCACCCACAGAGTTTTGAACTGGTGACCTTATGCAAGGAGTGCCTTAACAGTACACCCATTCACTGTAGGTCACTCGAACTTATGCCGCTATTTTGTCAAATTTTATAACCAATTTTTTTCTTGCCGAATTTTTGTTGAATTTCAAGGTCTCTGAATTCAAACACGAACTCGAACCTGGTGATTTAGGTTATAAAACCCTATGAAATTTTTATTCTCATTCAATAGGAATAAATTACAGTGTTTTTGATGGCTAAGCCATCTCAAATACATTGAACTACTCTAGAAAATTTTCTTTTCAAGCGAAATTTCAATTTTTATGAATATTTGTTACTGAAAATCTTATTTTCTCTGAATAATAATTTCTACTGTTGATTGATGGCATCTCCCCAAAAATGGCTTTCTCCTGCTATTAGTTTTCTCATTTTTTATCGATTGTGCAGATTGAAGACATGCAAAGGAAGTAGAGGTGCAGGGACAATTTCCCTTAGTCCGATCAACCATCTTAGACTATGAAATGATTAAATGTATGAGTTCATTGACTACAGCCAACACAAGCAAAATACATGCATCAGTAAATAAGGTTCAATATCAACCTATCAACCGAGTTAGGAATCGGTCTGTTGGTCTTCTGAAAGGGATTAAATCCTTTTTTATCGATTGTGCAGATTGAAGACATTCAAAGGAAGTAGAGGTGCAGGGACGATTTCCCTTAGTCCTATCTACCATCTTAGACTATGAAATGATTAAACGTACGAGTTCATTGACTACAGCCAACACAAGCAAAATACATGCATCAATAAATAAGGTTCAATATCAACCTATCAACCGAGTTAGGAATCGGTCTGTTGGTCTTCTGAAAGGGATTAAATCCTTTTAAAGCAGTAGCCAATAAGGATTACTAAATAATGAATTTCTTGTTAATTTGCACATATTCAACTTAACCCCTGGCCCCATGCCCTCTCCTGCCCACAAGAACAATGGAGAGAACCCCTATTCTGTTTCCTGCCTGCAAGAAATGAGAGAGAGAGAGAACCCCCTTGCCATCTTCTCTCCACAGGAAATGAGAGAGAGAGAGAGAGAGCATTTGTTACCAGGGTTAATGCTAAATACTTCTCTCAATATCAATGCAATGATTGCTTAACTGATGGCTGCCAATGCCAAACATGCCCACTGATTCAAATGGCAACAGATGCATTAGTAATAGTTCTAATCACTAAATAAGACACTTATTATCCAATTGCGATGGATCACTATCTGTCTTTACTTGTATGATTAGAGATTGTATTGGATTATGATCAGATGCAGTGGCAACAGATGCATTAGTAATAGTTCTAATCACTAAATAAGACTCTTATTATCCAATTGCGATGGATCACTATCTGTCTTTATTTGTATGATTAGAGATTGTATTGGATTATGATCATATGCAGTGTGAACATTAGGACTACAAGGGCATTATTTGTTTAACTCCATACAAGTCATCAAGTCAACATGTTAACAACTTTCATGGACAATACCTGGTGCATGCATATTAAAAGGACATATTATCTAAAACCTTATGGGACAGGATTCTAGAAACACATGATAAACACAGATTGGAGGATTCTATGTTACTAGACTGGCAAGTCAAACTCAAATACTTGTGTGTTTGACATGGTTTGGGAGCCAAATGAGTCAATGTTTGATATCGTGCCATTTTGCACTTGCCTAGTTTTAACCGAGTTTTTCTTTACCCCAGTCAAACTCTTGACACCTGCCTTGCCTAGTTTTACCCCAAGCCGAGTCTGGTAACATTGGGTGGAATACATTTATTTTCTTATAGACTTTGTCACTGTTTCCTTGGAAAGGATGACTTCTTGCTTGAAATAAATTATACTTTCTTTCTGTACCTGACTCTGATGCGATCACCTGCACAGTGCGATTTGTGAAATGTTAACTTTTAGGGTTGATCCCAGACGACGATTAAATCCTATTAGGGGGAAGGCTGTGCTGAGTTTTGTATCCATTTCTATAATGATATATAATCTATAGTGCCATTGAGCCAAGCTATGTTCGGATATCTCTGTCACATTTCTTTTGGGTGATCTTCAGGGCAATATATTGAATATGGAGGTTAGGTAGGTTTAAAGATGTGTTGTATATTGAAATCTTTAAAGTGACATGGGAACACATTCAACCAATAGCACCCCCACCACCCCCAAAGAAATAAAGAGAAAAAGAAAAAAACCTGATTTCTGATGCTCACAAAACCACCCAACTATGCTTGTTTACATTTGGTTTGAGAAAGGACTACTTAGCTTCATAAAAGTTTTTAATGGTAGAATGTTTATTCTCATTCTCAACAATGGCAGTTTGATTTGACTGGTTTTCAGATCAAGTTTCATATGTTTCATACCTATCTGATTTTGCCTGTTTGCCATGACTTTTATGGTAGTTGATGGCTGGCAGAGTCAAAATATTTCAGGCTTTATTTAAATCAATTTTGTGTGGGTAAAAGAAATCGATCTTTTTTGGAGGGTTTTTTTTGTGACAAATAAATTCTCCATGTCCATTGTTTGGTGATAATATGTAATCTCTTATGCCCATAATGGACCTTTCAAGCATTTTTAACTGCTATTCTGACCTACATGTTGTTCCCTTCATTTTTTCTAATTGTAATAGCTATCTATATTTTAATCCTATTGATGCATGTAAGGAGAGCTCCTATTCTGTGTTCTAGATTTCATACATACATATTTCTTGCTGAAGATCAAACTATTAGAAACTACCTATCTATATATTTTTGATGTGCTTTTTTTGTTGATGAAGATAATTGTATGTATATATCTTCCAATCTTATGCATATTCTTTTTCAAAGCTTGCAATGGTAATTTTGGTACATTTCTTTTGCTGTTCGTTGGTCCATTCATTTGTTCTGATTATAATAGCTATTGTTAAAGATCTATCTATATTTTAATGCTATTGATGCACATACAGGAGAGTTCCTACTCTGTGTTCTAGCTTTCTTACTGTCATACATCCATACATACATACAAACATATGTGTGTACTTGATCCACAATACTTGTTGCTGAAGATCAAAATATTAGAAACTACCTATCTATATATTTTTGATGTGATTTTTTTGTTGATGAAGATTGATCTATGTATCTCTCTACCTATCATATGTATATTTTTTTAAAAAGCTTGCAATGGAAATCTTTGGTTCATTTCTCCTGCTTTTCTTTTGTTCCTATTCAAATACGTTTGGATGAAGCTTGTTACATTAACTGAAAAAGGCTTCCTGTCCATCTAGATGATACTGTTTATTTGTTTAATCTTCTTATTGGTTTTCCAGGCGGCAATGGGTTAAAGAAGATGATTTGGCTAAGGATTTAAAGCTGCACTCGAAACAACTTAGACGTACCTTGCGATTTTTTGAAGAAGAGAGGCTAATTACCAGGGATCATCGTCGTGAGGTTGCAATCTAATTCTTGTGTACCTTTATAACTTAACTTTCATAGATCTGTATATAATAAAAGAGACAACCTATATGTCATAAATGTATGGTGTTTTTCCCCATAATGTACTTACAGAATCTGTGCTTTCCTCTTAAATTCGAAGCATTTGATTTGTCTATTAAATTTGACTGCCATTCTCTTCGTTTATTGTCTGTATTTAGGGAGTTATCATTGGATGCTAGAAGACAAGGCCACCCACCTATTCACAGACCTGTTATCATCAGTTTGTTCTGCTAAAAATATCTTAACTGCAATCAGATCACATTAAACTTTTAAAGTAGGTGATAGAAGAGCATGCCCAAAACATGTGCTATATTACGGTATCACTGCCCATGGTAGAGCATCTACACTGAGACACTCTACACCATGTACACTAGCAAAGACCCATCTTAACCCTGGATCTATTAAGCACCGAGAGGAATGGAAAACCCAGGTTTAAACTTCTTGGTGCTTCAAAGATCTGGGGATAAGATGGATCTATGCACATTTTATTATTATTATTATTATTTCTTTATATGTCGGCCTGTTTTCTTTTGACATTAGATGTCTGACATCAAATGTTTTCCATTTTAATTTATTAGCATTACCATATATGTATGTGTGAATGTACACAGAGATCTCTCCCATCCTGGGCGTAAGAGCACCTTGCTTCTTTCGATGCAGCAAGTAGTGGATAGAAACTAAATTTTAGGCCCATCAACGCTAGAAAAGGCAACACAGAGCACTGTTTAAACACAGGAAAACTAACCAGGAGGGCAACTAAAGGAAATTGAGCAATCATTTTGTTCTAATTTTATCCCTTCCAGCATCTAGGGTAGCAAGCA
>LPNX010868788.1:1025615-1063991 GCA_001517045.1 Pseudotsuga menziesii | reverse complement strand
ATACTCACTCCAGATGAGGGCCATGTTGCTCTAATTGGCTCAAGGATTTTATCTACCTCCTTCTTTGCTTTAACCAACAATGTGGTTCTAAGCTTCTCTGAAATAGGTCATCTACATACAACACAAATAAGTAGATCTACATCAACAAATATGAAATATAAGTTGGGATCTATCTCACTTTTGGTGAAGCCCATATTCTACAAGTATCCATTGATCCTGAAATACTATGCTTGCGGTGCCTTCTTGAGTCCATATAAGGCCTTTTTCAACTTGCACACATGGGAGTCCTTTCCATTGGTCTCAAGGCCTTGAGGTTGCTCTATGTACACTTCTCCTTCAATTATTCCATTGAGGAAAGCTATCTTCACATCCATCTGATGTATCCTCTATTCCATGATGGAGACTAAAGATATCAATCTTTAATGGATGTGTAACTAGTGACTAGAACAAAACTCTCCTCGTAGTTCACTCCCTCTTTTTGAGAGAACCCTATTGCCACAAACCTTGCCTTGTACTTTTCTATGTTGCCATTTGTTGCATGCTTAATCTTGTAGAGCCACGTGGAAGTCAATACTAATTTCTCTTTCGGCCTAGGCACAATATCCCATGCATCATTATTCATGATGGAGGTGTACTCCACCATGGCATTCCTCCAAACATGTTGGTCTGCCATCTTTAGAAAACTTGAAGGCTCATAATCTATGATGTTGCTCATCTATGCCATGTAGTTTGGAAACTTCTTTTGATGTCATCCCTCCTTGAATGAACTCCTAGGAGCTTCAACATGCTCATGAGCATCTCCCATCGTCTACGTGAACCATCGAGGTTTCCTGGCAGAGCTAGTAGGAGTTGGTGGCTCCTCCTTTGCACTCGACGACTGTTGCCTTGAATTGGAAGTCGTTGGTGTTCATGGCTCAACCTTCAAAGAATCTGCTCCTCATTCTTTGTCATTAGATTAGGCTCATGAGACTTCCTAGATGCAAAGTCTTCGTCAAACTTTACATTCCTACTTACAATTGTCTTTCTCTCCCTTGGAATATAGATCTTGTAGGCCTTTGAAGTCTCGTTGTAACCAACAAACAAGCCCTTATTGCTAGAGTGCTCCAACTTGGTCCTTTTCTCGACTGGTATATTAATATAAATTGGATGACCAATGATGTATAAATGACTCACCTATGGATTCACATTAGTGAATGCTTATTCTGATGTCTTGTCTTCCAAAATCCTATGAGGACACTTTTTATGGATGAAGACTACTGCATTGCATACTTTTTCCCATAGAAACATCGACAAATCCTAGTCATGTATCATGGCCTTAGCAACCCATATGATGGATAAGTTCTTCCACACTATAACCTTGTTTTGTTGTGGGTTGTATGGAACAATGAACCCCCTCTTGATTCCTGCATCCTTGCATAAATCCTCGAAATTATTGGATGTATACTCACCCCCATTGTGCGAACTAAAGACTTTGATCTTCTTTTCTTTTTGGTTCTCCACAATAGCTTTGAACTCTTGAAACCTACTAAAGTCCTCATCCTTAGTCTTTAGGAAGTAGATCCAAGTTTTGCAAGAGAAGTCATCAATGAAGGAAATATAGTACATGCTTTCTGTGATTTAAGCTATTAACATGAGCACACACACATTCGAATACACTAGATTTAGGATCCCCTTAGACTTGTGGTCATTGCTTGGAAAAGTAGCCTTGGCATGCTTGCTAATTACGCACCCCTTGCACATCCCCTGCTGCTCAATGCTGAACTTTGGAATACCTGTGACGATCTCCATTAGAATAGTCAGTGCTTGGTGACACAGGTGCCCCATTCTCTTGTGCCATAGCTTGCACAAGTTATTTGTGTTATGCACTAGGGCTCGAACAGGTTCACCCTCTAACCTGTATAAATTGCCTTCCCTAACCCTAATTACTTGAGTTGATCTTGGGCTAGACTCCTTTGATCTTATATGGACTTGTTGGTTCTTGAACTATATTGCAATGTCCTTATTTTCCATGACCAAAAGTGAAAGCAAATTCTTCCTGAGGCTTAGAACAAACAACACATCATCAAAGTCTATAGAGTTACTTAATTGGAGTTGGAAAGGAATGGTACGAACTCCTGTTATTGGATACTTGTCATCATCACCAAGCTCGAGTTGAACTCCTGAGACGTGCTTTGTTAGACTTGAAAATAGTTCTCGTGTTGATGCCACATGCCTCGATGCTCCACACTCCACATACCATGCATTCTTCAAAACTGTGCTGGAAGAAAGTCAAGATGCCTTTGAGAAATCCTTCTCAAATTTGGAGGCAAACTCATTCATCTGAGTTTCAGCTAAGGCTGCTACCTGATTTTGTTGCTGCTTCCCTTTACCCATGTTCTTTGGACATTGTGATGCATAATGGTCATTCTTTTGACATATGAAGCTCTTGATTTTGTTAAAGTCTTTCTCTCGCTGTGAAGTTGAGTCGTCACTGCTCACCTTACCCTTGCTGAGTCCTTTACCTCTGCCCTTCTTTGTTTGACTAATTAGGTTATGGTCATTGTCACATCCCTACCTGTTGGCCTTAGACTCCATCTAAGTTTCTTCTTGGATATACTCATCCCACGATATTTCCTAGGAGAGAAGGTTTTCTCAAGCACAAACACCTTGGATAAATGTTTCTCATTGGTGTGGGAACCCATTCAATGCCCTGCGTACTAGCCATTTGTCTTCAACCATCTCCCCAACTACAACAAGCTCTGGTCACGAATTTAGCTGATCTTCATCAGGTAATCAGTGATGGCGTCTTAATCGACCATCTCAACAGATCAGAGCATCAATCATCTCGTTTGTTGTCCTTTTTCTTGGATATAGGAGGAATCAAGTGATCCTTTATTGCATCCATGATCATCTGCTTATCCTTCACTTCTTTCTTCTTGTGAGTTGCCAAAGGCTAAGATTTGTTTGCAAAGTCACTACATCCTCGATGATATCCTAGAGATCACTCTTCTAATAGAAGAGTTACCCTTAATTTCCATGATAGGAAATCCAAGGCACCATCCAATCTATCCTAGAACTCGAGGCCATCAGATGCCATTTCTCATTTGCACACAAATTCCTACCCTTTTGATCCCTCATAATCAAAGTAGCTCTGATACCATGTGAATTTTCCTAACCCTAGGTGAATGTTGCTCTTATGTTTTAAAAAAAATAAACTATTATTTAATTTGTAGAATTTAAATTCTTCACATAGCAGTAGTCATACATATAGTTGGAAAATGAACAACGAAAGCATAAACACAGTACAAAGACAATTTGCTCCCTCAAGTCAACTTTCTATTAATAGATCAAACCTTACAAGGAAACCTTCTCAAGTTGTTGAAGCTAACAATTGTATGGTACACTCAAATAGAACAAATTTGCACACTTATTGCGGAAAACTACTTGCCAAAATCTAGAAAAAAGTCCATTGGCCACTACCTACTGTACAAGTCGTTTGTATGGCTATACGAACCAATTTGTACAACTGTACAGACGTGCTCTTACAGATTCGTATGACTATATGGATATATCCTGTATAGACTTGCACATTGCCCTCTGCTTGGTTGTTGAATCAACTCTTGTCCGACACTCTAAATGCTTGACCAAACTATCTTTGGGTGAATAGTGAATGTGTCTTTACCCTCTGCCTTTATACTTGAGTTGAACACCTAATCTACCAAGACCCTAATCTCATAGTGAGATGTACAATTAGTATTAATCTAAATCACTAATGTATTATAAATACACTTTATTAGACTTGACCAATGCTTTTAAACCTTGTCGAGCTGGAACCAAAACCAGCTGATTTGATTGGCCAACCAAATTGGAATAGTGAATTGGGATAAAACTTGGGTTGAGGTTTGGTTTAGCAACGAATCGATCGATCCAGAGCTTGAACCAGCCAGATTGTTACTGAACTGAACCAAACTGGCCGAGTCTGTTAATGACCGACCGGTCAGACGTTGTTTCTCCTCCGTGGGCCTGACAGGTAAAGAAGGGAATAAAAATGTTAAAAAAGACCTAACCCTAAATCGTTGCTAAACCCAGAAATATTCCCCCCCCCCCTCCTCCCAATTCACTCACACAATCGATTCCTCTCATCGCAACTTACCGCTTGTTGAGTTGAGTCGTTTTCACATTGATGAGGCCGCTGTCCAAAGACCAAGACTTGGAGACTAGAGTTGTTGATAGGCTGAGACAGTTGACAACTTGATTGTTACAGGGCCGTTGATAGCTTGGAATGTTAAATGTAATTTTTATGATTAAAGTTGTAATTTTTAATAGTCTGGTTCATTGAAATCAATTCGCTCTGGTTAATTACTGGTTCGAGTTTCAGTCCAAGTTGACCCTCAACCGATTCAATTCCTGGTTCCGAGTTTTAAAACATTGGATTTGACTCTAACGACTTCATGCACATTTGACACTAAACCTGTGCATAAGCTCCTGTCCGAGCTACAAACATCAACATTAGGAATTATGATGGCGGTTAGGTTGATTGTTGGAAGACTATGGCAGTTTGGGAAATTAATCCATGAATTGGCCAAGAACTTGGTCAATTGTAGAGTAAGCTCAAATTAATTTAAAGCATAGTTGCATGGGTACCGCTCCCGGGATTTTGGTAACCCGTACCCGACGTTTCCCCGCTCCTGGGAGCTTGGGAGCTGGTACGAAACGTCCCCTTTTTGATGGGAGCTTCCTTGGGAACTTGGGAGCTTTTCGGGAGCTTTTTGGGTACTTGCTTTTGCCGCTCCCTTTTTATTGGGAGCTTGTAGAAGCTCCTTGTCTGTTTGGGAGCTTCCAGAAGCTCCCAAACAGACAGGGAGCTTCTACAAGCTCTTGACCATGCGGAGGCCAAAATCATAAGAAAAGTGTTGAAAATCAATTGAATGATTCAAGTTTATTGTGTCAAGAAATCCCCAATAACAAAAATTTCAATTGAATCTATCAATAATGCCATTTTTTTTATTTTCAAGGTTATATAAATAAAGAGGGCCCACACTTCTTAAATGTTTAAATCCATTCACACTCAATATACGTTGCAAGTGTACTTAAGTGAATATACATGAATTTTTTACAATACTAAGATATTGAACTACTTTAATTCATATCTCAAATGATATAGCTAGCTTATGTTATTCATACTGACTGATATAGCAATTTAGGATCATAAACCATATCAAATTCAAGATACCAAAAGATTTGAAAGTTTGTTAGTTGAACTTAAAACAATCAAGTTCATTCAAATTAGAAGTAAGTAGTAGTTACCATAAAAAAAATGCAGAGGCACCCAAATACTAAGAACTCTTAGGAGCAATGTAAAATTACAGTGAGATTTGTATAATGTGGACCTAAAGGAGTGAGCAAATTTAAAAAAAATGAATTTCATGACACTACTAGAGGATTAAGAGGATAAAATAGTTTAAGCTATGAAATTAATCAATTATATATTTTTTAACTTTATTTTTTTTAATATATTTAAAAAAATTTAATATATATTATTGCCGCTCCCAACCCTACGTTTCCTGCAAATTTGGGCGAAGCTTCTAGCCGTATCGGATACTCGTGTCCGCGTACCCGACGTACCCGCGTTCCAGAAACTTGTGCAACATAGATTTAAAGTTTCAATTGTATATCCCAAGAAATATAAATATTGAATGTATAAAATAATGAATGATGATTTACAATGAAGAATGGCCTTGCATTTGTATGCCTTAAGGTGACCATGCATTTAAGGTTTGTCTTTACAAATGCACTTTGTAATAATTACATTAATGCCATAGATCCTATAGTCTAGTTATATATTTTATATTATTAATAGTGTTATTATATATACATAACAATGTAGACCCAGGGATGCTTCACATATAGATGAAGATGATGATATGTCAGATCCACAAATGATAATATATTGTAGATCAATGATGATGAGGATGATGCAGTAAAACCATGTGAGGCTCAAGCATTTTTTGGATAACCTTGAAGCAAAATATTTTAAATTTATGAATTTAAGTTCAATGTTTTATATTTATACCTGTACCGCTCTCTAGTCTTCATGGTGTCTAGCATGCGTAGTAGCACATACTTTTGTCATTTTGCCAATTTGGACATTATTTTTGCAAGCATCTATTAAACATCAATTAATGGATCAATTCTTTTATTTTAATTTATGGGATCAATGGACTTATATTGTAATTATTATTTTATTTCTGGGTTTGGCTGAGGCCGAACTTGTATGCATAGGCTCCTCACCACTCTTGGGGAAAGCTCCCTACTCAACCGTATATAAATATATGTCTAATTTGTAATTGATTGTCATGTAATTATCTTTTATTCTTAAGAAAGTATTTTGCCTAAAAACACCTTTCAAGTGTTGTTTTCTCTTGTGCTTGGGTTTATTAAATTATTTCTCTGGCAACTTCCAACTGTCCCTGAAAGTTATAACCCTATCTCCCTACCCCAAAACTTGGTGTCACATAGGTTTCATTTATGTCATGCATGACAAGTCATGTTGTTGGATGCCAATTGCAATTTTTATTATCTGAAATTTGTTTAATTTAACTTGCATCGGGTAACAATATCAGTTTTCAATATTCTTTTCTGTATTATTTGAATTGTCTTTTGCTTTAGTATCTTTCTTTTGATGAAATGCTCTATTGTAAAATATTTACTTACTAACAGCGTGAAGTCTGATAATATTTTTAACAATTTGTGCCCTGACTTTGAAATTTATAAATGTACTGAAAAGTTCGCATTTCAAGATAATAACTCTGAGGGCTATTATTTTGCAGACTGCAAAAGGAGCTAAAGTTTTCAATGCCGCGATAGCAGCTACTGCAGATGGTCAACAAAATGGAAAAGAGGGTGAAGAAAAGCTGAAGCTCCATACACATTCTTACTGTTGTTTAGATTATGCACAGGTAAAAGTTTACGGATAATATATGTGCTCTCAATTAATTGGAGGGAAAATTTAGTCTGTGATTCTTTTTTAATTTTTATATCTAAAGGTAAGTATTGCTATCTTTGTTTTGTAAAAACTGTTCAATGCTCAACTTTTCATGATCATCATTCCCCATAGAGATTAATTACAATCCTGCTAATAAGAATTATAATCATAACTGTATTATCTTAATTGATGCCTATTCTAATGTAATCTAATTGTTAAGTTATAAAAAATCTCTTTGCAGTCTACAATCTTGCCAATAAGAATTGTAATCTTAAATGTTGTCTTAACCGATGCCTATTCTAATGTAATCTACATTTTAAAATATAAAAAGGCTTATCACAGTTTCAGTATGCCATATATCATTTCAAGGAGGATGCTACAATTCTTTCATTCTTCTCAGATCCATAATTTGTAGCAGCTTTTTGGGCGGAGAAATTGTTAGAGCCAAAAATGAGCTCCAGCATGGATATTAAATGTACTTTTTGTAGAAGTTCTGGACAAACAACAATTAATGCAAAACATAAATTTCACCTCTCAACAAGGGGTTTCTCGGATCCCAATCTTGTGAATTTCAGCCTTAGGACTTTCAGCACTTTCAGGGCAATCTTATCATGCATATAATATATCTGAAAACATGTACGGCAGCCGTATATACATCAGCAAATATGCCCTTATATTCTTCAATTATAATGTGAAATCACTTAAATAATTTCACGCCCATCTTATGTCAAATCAGCAAGACATATAGAGCTGGAAATGACAAACCATGAAGAATATATATGGCTGAAAATCTAGTCTGCAATTTACACAGCTGGAAAATTCATTACTTTGCATAAAGACGAAGTTCATGTACATACCATAGCTTTATCACAAGGCTAACACAATCCTCTAGCTCTGCAAAACTCTAGCCAGGGAAAAGAAAGCAAACCCTATCTCAACCAAGGAGATTGAACCAACATGCATCACACAACAAGTACAACCCAGGGTTTCATCTCAAACCCTATTTTCCAAGTCTCCAAGGGATGAAACCCGAACCCTAGTCTTAAAATTTCTTAAAGAAGCCCAAGCAACCCTAGCAACTCTAGGAGACAGAGAGAAGAAGTACACAAGAAGATCCATGAGAAAGGTGAAGTGGTAGGCTTGTCTTATTGAATCTCTACACAAGAATGAATGAGTGAGTAAAGGACGCTCCCCTTTTAATATATGAGAGGTAAGAGAGACCAACAATACATATGTGGGCCCTTTGCCTTGCAAGCAACTTACAATAAGGCATGGAGGTATACATGTGAAGTAGTACACTCCAAAGGTACACATGTCAAGCTCCAATCTGATGTCATCCACAAGCAAAACTCCAAATGTAATGTCGCTCCATGAGGTGACACTCCTCCAACAAGCTTCCAAAGACTCCAACGATCCTCCAAAGCTATGGACTCCACTAGGTCCACTCCCCCTGCATGAACATTGTTCCAACCTAAGCATCCTCAAGTCAGCTTCAGGACTTTGTGCAAGCATCCAAGCTACACTATGCTGTCTAGGGTCCAATGCGCTCTTCCAAGATGCAAAATGCTTCTCTTCGAATGGAGGGTGTTCTGCAAGCAAGCAACTATCTCCATGTGGCCATCATGTAGAATGTCACCAAGCTATCTATAGATCTCTAACACCTTAGGGAAGAATATCATGTAAGCACTCAATTGCGGTCAAACAACCATTGAGTAAGCTATCTCCAATGTGCAAATCCATTACTGATCCTCCAAGGGCTGATGATACACCATGTACCCCAAATCTCATGAAGCACCCCCAAACACGGTGTAAACACGTTTTGAGTAACCCTGAAAGCTGACACTTTTGTACAATGCAATCTTCAATGATAGCATTAGTGGTATGAGATGTGACCATTATGTAACTATGGAGGTTGAGGTTAATGTTTGGTAGTTAAACTACCATAATGTGTCTATGGTCCTAATAATTGTCGAGAAATACAACTTGGGCAGGAAATTATTTTATAGGCTTCAATATGAACATGCAGGGAGTGGTTTGAGACAATTCGAGGATGATGCAGAGGATGGGATGGCATAGTGGGACCCACAACAGAGAGTGGAAGAATCTTCATGGCGAGCAGTTCAGGAGAAGGACCTCGTGGACAAACTCAAGTTTTCTTAGGTCCAGATTTCCTATTATTTCATTTCCTCTCATTATTTGTAAAGCAACCACTTAGGAAAAGTGGGAAATAATTTCCATCTTGTAATTTCACTTAGAAAAAAGTTAAAGTCTAGTGTTTTAAAGTGGACTCAGTCTTAGGTGTCTAAATGAAATGTTCTACAACATTAGTGACTTAGACTATGATTTAATCTTAGCTCTACTTCAGAAGATTGAGATTGGTGGTGGCTAGGGTTGAGGAGATTACGGTTTCCTCAAAGCATAAAGAGGACAAGAGGAGAAGCTGACCTCGTTGTTGAAGAGAGCAAGGGAGTAGGAGAGAAGGAAGTGTTCTTCAGGAAAAGAAAAGTAAGTCTGCTGGAGAGACCAGCAAGACACCAGCATGCCGTACAGATCATACGACTGTTGTAGTTGCCTATTCTGTATGCACAGGCTGTACAGCTTTTAAGGGCAGGCTGTACATGGCCTTCTGTGGTTGCTTGGGTGTGCTTTAGCATTGAGAGGAGAGGAAGAGTGATTTGCTGTTCTAGAAAGGCAGAAATCAGACAGGATGTAGTGCTGTAGCTTTTACCTCTACTACACAGGCTGTACACTAATGTTTGAGGAGATTTATTGTCCATACAGCTGCTGTTGTAAGCAGGCTGCATAGGTCACCTTGTAAGTTTTGATCAAAGACAATGAAACAGTGATTTGAAAGAGAAATCATGGTGTATGTATGTGTTTTATTTTTTGCTTCTGCTTTTATTTCCAGCTATTGTGTCACTGTTGCAATGTACAGACATTTATTTCTATCTTCAATTAAAATCAGCGTTTGAGTTATTTCTTTAGAAGAACATTAGGCCAGCCATCACCCTGGGTTAGGAAAATTTACATGGTATCAGAGCTAGGCTCTGGTTGAGATTTTTAGGGGTTTATAGTGTTAAATCATTGCTGGAAATAAAAGACCAGCTGTTAGAGGGTTTCAAATTTTTTTCTTGATGGACTAAGCACACTTGCAGGACAATTTTTTTGTCCTAATTTTCAGATCTGGGAGTTTGTGTATTAGATCTAAGAGATGGCATCAACTAGCCTTAGATTTGATGACAGATTAGAAGGTGTCTCAAATTTCTTGCCATGGAAAGTCAGAGTAACATTCTTATTTGAAGAGAATGATCTCTCTGGGATATCGTTGATGTTGTGGCTACACCTACAGATTTGCAACAGTTGGCAGTTCACCAGAAGAAGGAAGTGAAGGCCAAGTGGAATGTTGTAAAGGATCATTTTATTTCTCACATATTCGAGAAGAAAACGACAACGGAGATGTTCAATGCCCTAGTTAATCTCTACATGAGCGAGAACATAAACAGTAAGATGATATTGTAAAACAAACTTAGATTGATAGAGATGTCCAGATCATAAATAGTTACCAGTTACCTGATGAAAGTCATGTAGATTTGTGATCAACTTGAAATAGTTGGGGAGAACATTTAAGACTTGGAGCTGGTGAATGTTGCACTAAATGGATTTTCAGCTTAATGGGAAATACTTGTCCAAAGCATTTTTGCTTGTGAGCATCTTTATTCTTTTGAAAGACTATGGAATGACTGTATCTAGGAGGAGACTCGGATAGAGTCAAAGGCCAACAAGAAGGTGGCGATGATAACCTAGCCTTATTTGGACAAAGGAAGAAAGGTAGATGTAAAAGACCCAACAAGGGCAATGGTACGAATGAGGAGTGAACCTCATTGCCAAGGAAGGACTTGAGCAAGATCAAGTGCTTCATTTGTCATAAGCACTAGCATTATGCATCATAGTGTCCAGGCACGAAGGGCAAAGGGAAGCAACAATAGAAGTAGGTGGCAGCCCCTGCAGAAACTTACATGAACAAGTTTGCCACCAAATTCGAGAAGGATTGCTCAATGTATCTTGCCTTTCTACCTGCGCAGTCTGAGGGATACTTGGTACGTGGATAGAGGGGTATCATGGCATATGACATCAGCCAAATAATGTCTTACACTCTAAAATAACACAACTTAGGGGTTCAAGTTGATCCATCCATGTACTTAGTATCAGGGGTTGTTATTATTTCCTTGCTACTCCAGTTAGGAAATTCTTAAGACATTGATGATGTTCTGTTTGTTCCAGGTCTTTGGAAGAACTTTCTTTCAATTTTGGTTATGTAAGATAAGGGCTATGCAATAGAGTTCAAGAACGAACACGGCCTTATTTGATTGAAGTAATCTAGCCCAAAAACAACACAAGTGATAGGGTTTAGGGAAGGCCCTATATACAGGATGTAGGGTGAACTTGTTTGAAACGTAGTTCATAAAAGGGACAACTTGTGCAAGTTGTGGCACAAGAGGATGGGGCATTTGCATCATAGATCATTGTTTACTACAAGGGAGATAGTCTTAGGTCTTCTAGGGTTCAACATTGCGTAGTAGGTAACATGCAAAGGGTGCACGCTTGGAAAGCATGCCAAGGATGCTTTCCCAAGTAGTGAGCATAAGCCTAAGGATATTTTGGACCTAGTGCATTCAAATGTCTATGACCGATGTCAGTAGTACAAATCTTAGGTAGCATGTAGTATGTTTCATAGTTACATATATCGGTGATATATCGCGAGTCATTCCCCTTGGCGATATATCGCCACTAAAAAATCGCGACATTTACTACATTTTGAATATATCGCGATATATTGAATGTGTCGTGATATATTGGGAATATATTGCGATATTTTGGAAAATATCGCCCTGCTAAAAAAAATGCATGAAATATGGGAAATAAATCCATGGGTTAAGTTTTTGGTAGTGTTATTAAAACCAAATATATTAAATTCTTAAAGTAATAAATGGTAATATTAAATTCTTAAAGTAAAAGTGACATTCTCCTTAACTTTAATTTACTTAAATTCTTAAAGTAAAAGTGACATTCTCCTATCCTTTTACTTAAATTTTTAACATTACCATTAATTGTTTCAGGATGTTTGAGAGTGGTTCCAACCTCATCGGACTTCATATGCAAAAAGTAGAATTTTAGATTTCATTTAGAGTTCAACAGACTTAATAGTTTTCAGGATTTCAAGATTGCAACAATTCCGTTGGATTTTATTGAGTATGAGGGTATGGGATTGGCATTCAATCAAGCACATCAACCCCTCTATGTACCTTGATGTTGTAGGCATTGACTGTTGAAATCTTTTATCATGACCTTAATAAAAGTGTACCCTTCACTCATTAAGCAAGGGCTAGAAATGGGGGGCATATGGTGCTATTGATGAATATGATCCCAATACAGGTAATTATTTTTATGATATGTAGTTATGGGAGGAGATAACTCACATTGGCTTCCACCTCAACCACATTACCTTCCACCATAGCCCGAGTATTTGGAGCTTCCAATTTGACACCTAACTCATCCAAAGCACCTACAGGACCCCCTACTGCTTCTAGGGGAAGAGTGGTGCCCCTTGCCTATAAAAGGGGTAGAGGGGATCGACGATTCCTACTATTTATCATTGTACTATGTAGCATCTAGATGCCTCATGAGTCATGATGATTCATCTATTGAGAGACATTTATTTTGATCATTTGATGTGATTTTGTATCATTCCAACAGGAACATATTTCAGTATGTTCAGTTTATAGTCGATATGTGATCATGATCCACCATTTGACATCTTATGCATCTTATATATTAGTTGTATTTTCATATTTATGTATCAATGTGTTTATTTGATGTTGTTGCTTTAGATGTTAAAAAAACTGAAAAATATGGTTATTTTTGTATTTTTTTGATGTTTTACGACATTTACCGATATTTTCCGATATTTTTCGTCGTTGTTGCTGATAAGTTACATTCCGGACCCTTGATGATATATTCGCTGACACGATATATGTAACTATGGTATGTTTCCTATATTGATGATTTCTCTCCCAAGACATGGTTATACTTTTTAAAGATTGAGGATAAGGTTTTTAGGAGGTTTTAAGACTTTAAAGCTTTAGTATAGAATCAAACAGGAAAGAAGATCAAAATCTTGAGATCGAACAATGGGGGTGATGATAACTCCAAGGAGTTCGGGGGTTTTGCAAAGAGGTAGGAATCAAAAGGGAGCTAATTTTTGTTGATTTTTCTTAGTAGCATCGAGAGCCATTTTCTTAGGAGAATGGAGACATCTGGTCCAGGACCAAGGTGTGGACTCCACCTAGAGTTGAGTGATCATTCTGTTAAATGATGATATTTGGTCTGGGACCACGATATGGACCCAGTACAGCACTGGGGGATTCAACCTTGAGTTGAGTGACCATTCTGTTGAATGGTGACATCTGGTTCGGGACTAGGATGTGGATCCAGTCCAACATTGGGGGGCCTCAACCTTGAGTTGAGTGCCCATTCTGTCGAATGGTGACATCTGGTCCAGGACTAGGATGTGGAACCAATCTAGCATTGGTAGACTCAACTTAGATTTGAGTAGCCATTCTTTAGAATGGAGACACCTGGTCAGTTACTAGGATTTTACCTAGTCCAAGACTAGGGGCTTAGCCCGGGGTTGAGGGCCATTCTTCGGGAGAATTGAGGTGCTAGGTCTGTTACCAAGTATTTGACCTAGTGTCAAATTATGTAGCCTATGGCTGAGGCACCTCGTTTGTTACCAGGAAGACACTATAAGCCCTAGACTGAGTCTAGGAATGTGTGACACTTTGACCCTCGATCAATGGGCTTTGTGATCTTCTCCAAGGCTTAGCTACCCTTGCTTAAGACACCTTAGTACTTGATCTTGGTGTCACACAGGGTGTGAGATAAAAGCATTAGTAATTCTCTTTGTTTATGATGATGTACTTTGAGTGGGTTTGAAGGACCCTATGACCACTTGTTTTGGACCACAGGAAGGCTAAAGGTAAAAGTCAAAAATACATAAGGACTTTTGGACCATAGGTAAAAGTAAAAAATACATCAAGACTTTTGGACCATAGGTAAAAGTCAAAATTACATATGGACTTTTGGACCACAGGTAAAAGTCAAAAATACATAAGGACTTTTGGACCACAGGTAAAAGTAAAAAATACATAAGGACCTTTGGACCACAGGAAGGCTAAAGGTAAAAGTGCAAAAAAACCTTTAGTACCACTAAAGGCAAAAGTCAAAATTAGAAAAGAATAAAATATTATTATTTTGATCTTTCTAATTTTGGTCCACTTACAGGTGACTCAAAGGATATTAAAGAAGATCAAGTCATTTCAGTATTACACATACTTGCTCTCATAGGTACAACTGCTCCAACTGAAGATCTCATAGGTTATTGAAGAGAAGGAAAATTACTGTGATGCCCTAGCATGGATGAGTCTAGTTAGGGCATGCACATTTATATTTTGTAAACCCTAAGCTAGGGCTTTTCAGCAATTGCAAGGTTTTATCAGTCTTTTGTGAGTTAGGTTTTTTACCCTAACCATCCTGTACAGATCCGGGCAGCTAGTTATTCTTCCGAGCAACTGATTATTCTCACGGGCAACTGTTTATTTTTTTCGGGCAACCTCTCACAGTTTTACGGGCAACCCAAACTCTTGCATGGGCTGCCCCCTTTCTTCTCCGGGCAGCCTCATTGGGGGTTCGACCTTCTTCTCCACCCTCGGGCAACCCATTACAGGCATACCCGTGAGGGTTTTGGCCTACGACCAACCCTCGGGTAGCCTCCAGGCTAGCCCGTGAGGGCTGCGAGCTGCTGCAGACAGGCTCGAGAGGCCTCAGGTTGCCACATACCTTCCCAGCAGGTTCTGGGCAGCCAAGTCTGCCCTACGGGTAACAGATCAGGGCTGAGGGTAGCAGGCTGCAATACGACCGGGCAGCAGGAAAGCAGCCATGCAACAGATTTGCCCATTCGGGCAGCAGTTTGGACATGGAAGTAGGTACAGACGAACAGTTGGGCAGAGCAGATCCGGACAGGAAAAATAGTCTTTTCGGGCAACCTGCTAAATCTGGGCAGGAGAGAGAAAATTAGGGCAGCAAGACCTAATTTGTCAAAAATCCCTAATTGGGTATCTTACTGTGAAATTGGATTATCTGATGTAATTGTGGATTTGTGGTACAAACTCAGTTAGAGTTTGTGGAATTTCTGAAAATCTCTGTCATCTAATTTACGAGATGAATTACTAATGCTTTTGGGGTTTTTGTCCTTTAAAGGTTTCCCCAGTGAAAAATTTTGTTTTCAATGTGTTGATATGATTGATGTTGTTTACTGCACTTATCATTTGTTTAAGTTAGTTTGCAAATTTTAAAAGTATTCATGCTAATGCTAAAATTCAACAATTCTTCCATACAACCCACAACATAATGAGGTTGTAGTGTAGAAGAATCCATCCTTCACAAGGGTTGTTAAGGCCATGATCCATACCAAGACTTGCTGGTGTTTATTTGGGTAGAAGCATGCAACATGACAATCTATATCCATAATAGGTGTCCTTATAGAATCTTGGAGATAAACACCAAAGGAGGCATTCACTGGTGTGAAGCCAAAAGTTAGTTATTTCCACATCTTTGGATGGTTAGTTTATATCCATGTACCCATAGAAAAGAGGACCAAGTTGGAGGCCTCTAGCAATAGTAGTTTATTTGTAGGTTACAGTGAGATTTCAAAGGCATACAAGGTCTATATTCTTGATAATAGAAAGACAATAGTGAGCAGGGGTGTAAAATTTGAGGAAGGCTTTGCATCTAGGAAGTCCCATGAACCTATTCCAGTGACAAAAGATGGGGAGTAATAAGCTTTATAGGTTGAACTAGGATCACCAATGACTTCCAATTCAGGACAATTACTTTCAGGTGAGGAAGAGGAGACATGATTAGGGAGAGAAAGCCTCCAAATAAGTTCCCAAACTACATGGCATTGGTGAGTAGCATCTTAGATTCATCTCATCAAAGCCTTCTAGATTTCAAGAGGTATCATGCCAGCAGGATTGGTAGGATGCTATGGTGGAAGAGTACACCTCTATCTTGAAGATTGATGTGTGGGACATAGTCCCAAGATTGAAGGGGAATTTTGGAGTGAGTTATAAGTTTCTCTATGAAATTAAGAATGTTGTAGATGGTAGCATCAAGAAGTTCAAGGAAAGATTTGTGGTGAGAGGCTTCTCCCAAAGAGGAGTGGACTATGAGGAAACTTTTGCTCTAATCACCAAGTACACTTCTATTAGAATAGGTATGCCTTTAGTTTCATTTATGGGATAGAGGATTCATCAGATAGATGTGAATACATCTTTCCTTAATGGGATAATTGAGGAAGAAGTGTACATAGAGAAACCTTAGGGCATTGAGGTAAATGGAAAGGAGTTGCATGTTTGTAGGCTTAAGAAGGTCATATATGGACTCAAGCAAGCATAAAGAGCATAACATTCCAGTTTAGAAGGATATTTGTAGTGTGTGCTTCACCAAAAGTGAAGCAAATCCTAATCTATATTATTTATTTGTTGGGACTGATGTGCTTATTTTGGTGCCATATGTAGATGACTGTTTTCTTACAAGTACAAAGAAGCTCATTGTAATGTACAAAGATGATATGGTAGTTGAGTTCGAGATGAAGGATATTGACATAATGCATTACTTCTTGGCTTTGGAGGTTTGGCAGAGACTAGAGGAGATATCCCTTGGGTAGGGTAAGTATGCAGTTGAGATCTTGAAGAGGTTTTAGATGGAGGACTACAAACCTGTGGCCACACCCATGATCACTAATATGTCGAAGGTGACAACTTCAAATTTAGAGTTGGCGGGCCTTATATTGTACATGTAGTTGACAGGTTCCTTAATGTATTTGGTCAACACTATAGACCACGTTTATGTTTTGCATTGAACACCTTGAGTCAATTCATGGTGGAGTCAAGGTAGTAGCATTGGGTAGCAACAAAATATGTGCTCAAATACTTGAGGGGCATAGTGGAGTATGGTTAGAGATCTCTTGGAGATGGTGAAGTGAGGTTGTAGGTGTATATAGACTTAGATTGGCTAGTTAGTGTAGTAGAGAGGAAGAGCACCTATGGGTATTGCTTTAGCTAGGGATCAGGGATGATATCCTGGTACAACTGAAAGCATAATTCCATCGCACTAAGCTTAGTAGAGGTAGAATATATGGCTACCTATACTATTAGTTGTGAGGCCATTTGGCTTCACAATTTGCTTGCAAAGTTGCTTGATTAGGAGTTGGATCCCATGATGATATACTATGATAATCATAGTTGTATCCAACTCTAGAGTTCAACATCCATGACAAGTCCAAACACATAGATATGAAATATCGCTTCGTGGAGTATGGTCTGAGATATCTTGGAGATGGTAAAGTGAGGTTGTAGGTGTATATAGACTTAGATTGGCTAGTTAGAGTAGTAGACAAGAAGACCAAACACATAGATATGGAATATCACTTCGTACAAGACCAGATCTAGAAAGAAGCTAAGTAACAGGACACTTCCAAATAGGGCCCGTGTCCCGTATTCTACGTGTCGGACACGACACTTGCCCTAATACGTGTCCGACACCAAAATTTCTGTGTCCCGAAATCTAGACACTTTTCAGCACGTGTCGGACACTTGCCATGAACGTGTCCTGATTTTTGGATATGTGTTCTGTCAAAAAGGGTATAGAGGAGGAGGAGGAGGATAGAGGAAAGAGCTATGACAGTAATGCTAATTTTGACATGGAGGAGCAGGAGGACGATTGACAGTGGCCAATACCATTGATGAGCTATAATATTTTTCCCTGTGGCTATTTAGTATTTTCATTTTGTATCTAGTAGTACTGTAGATACTAGACTTAGTACTAAGTAGTATCTACTCTATTTTGTATTTGCCGGTGACATTTTGATTTTTGTGGTTTAATCAGAAATATCAAATATGTAGTGTATGGTTCAATTTTCATGATTCATTGATAATTTTACTATTGATTCAACATTGTCAAATTTCAATTGAATGATATTATGATTGATGTACATTGTATATACTTCTAGTTTTTACAAAAGTAGATCTTTATGTATATATATATATATATATAAATTTTTAATATATATATATATATATATATATAACGTGTCCCCCGTGTCCTATTTCTGGGGTTGTCGTGTCTTGTGTCGAATACTCGTATTTTCGTGTCCTCCGTGTCCCGTGTCCTCGTGTCATGTGACTTAGGAAAGAAGTAATAAAGTTCCAGTATATTCCCACCTATTAGCATGTAACTGATATTTGGATCAAACCCTTAGTGAAAGGGAAGTCTGAATAATTTATAGATAGACTTGGATTGATGCAGAATTCCTTCCTCACTAAGAGGGAGTGTTGAGAAACGCTGCTTGGACAGGAACTTCTTGCATAGGGTTCAGTATGCATGAGCAAGGTGTGGTTCAAGACATTTCGAGGATGATGGAGAGGATGAGATGGCACAATGGTACCCACGACAGGGAGTGGGAGAATCTACATGGCACTTGGTGGACCAGTTCAGGAGAAGGACCTCGTGGACAAAGTCAAGTTGTGTCGTAGGTCTAGATTTCCTATTATTTGATTTCCTCTCATTATTTATTAAGTGTCCACTTTGAAAAAGTGGGAAATAATTTCCATCTTTTAATTTCACTTAGAAATAAGGGAAAGTCTAATGTTTTGAACTGGAGTTAGTCTTAGGAAATGAAATGTTCTACAACATTATTGACTTGGATTAGGATTTAATTTTAGCTGTATATCACAAGATTGAGATAGATGGTGGATAGGGTTGAGGAGATTAGGTTTTTCTGAAAGCATAAAGAGGACAAGTGGAGAAGTTGACCTCATTGTTGAAGTGAGAAAGACAGCAGAAGAGAAGGGAGTGTGCTTTAGGAAAATAAGATCTGATCTACTAGAGAGACCAGCAAGAGACCAGCACACCATACCGATTGTTCAACTGCTGTAGCTGTCTTTTATGTATGCTTGGGCTGTACACCTTTCAAGAGCCGGCCGTACACTGTCTTCTGTGGTTGCTTGAGTATGCTTTAGTGTTTAGAGGAGAGGAAGAGTTATATGCTGTTCCAGAAAGGCAGAAATCAGACAGGCCATACTGTTGTAGCTTTTACCAACTCTCCTACTCAGGCCGTACACATCTGTTTGAGGAGATTTTATTGACCAAAGAGCTGCTGTTTTAACTTTTAAGTAGGCTACAGAGGTCAGGTTGCATGCTTTAATCAAAGGCAGTGAAAAACTTATTTGAAGGATAAATCACTGTGTATGTATATGTTTACTTTTTTGCTTCCACTGTTTATTTCCAGCTATTGTGTGAGAGTTGCAATGCACAGAAATTTATTTATGTATTTATTTAAAATCAGCATTTGAGTTTTTTATTAAGAAGAACATAATGACCAGCAGTCACCTAGGGTTAGGAAAATGAACAATTATAATGTACTGAAGAGATGATATAATTGAATGATTGCGATACATGAATGTGTATAAGCAACTCTTCCTATACCTAGTGCTCAAGCTAAAAAGTGTTGGCTTACTCCCCTCCAAGAGCAAGTTGTTTCAGTGAGCTGTTTGATGATTTCAACATGTTGTGGGTACCTAAATTGGAAGTTGAATCTACTATTGATTCATTGACCCATATTTTTTCGATCCAGTTGTACTCTTCTATTATTAAACATTAACGTTAGTGTTAGTGACATGACATGTGATCATTAACGTTAATATTTGTCATAGCTCATGAAATAAGTCTATAGCTCTATTAATAACTTATTTGAGAGATGATGTAATTGACAGTGTGACTTCTAAGTTTGTGTATAGGCAACCTATCTCAGGCTAGCCTCGCAGTTCTAGAAGTGACCATTAGCCCTTAGCCTCATATCACCAGTGCTCCCTCCTGCTCTAAGTTGAATATGGTCCCATGCACTCATGGTACGATGATGAGTGCAAAACTTTCATAATCACCTCAGTCACACCTTCTTTCACAAACCCCTCTTACCCATTGGTATGAACATCTTGTTTCCTCCGATACAAGATAACCTCTTCATAGCCCAAATAAGACATGAATTCTACACCTATATTTGGCACTTCCTCAAAGCTTTCTGGTGTGATGTTTTTCCTGTCACACCAGCTTACCTATTCTTGACCCTTAGTTGATGTTCACCCACACTGTTTCCTTTTATGATGTCCCTGGACAACCCCATGTCTTGGTCACCTCCCCTCGATCCTTTTTCTAGATGTTATACTACACACATCATGCAAGGAATTTGGGAGATGAACACTAGCAGAGATGTAGACGAGGAGGGATTCCAGTCCGAGCTATTCGAACATGGTATACACTCACTGGTGCATAATGTTGCTGATTTGTTTAACGACGTTGTATGCTCAGGGTTTCCATTGGCTTGGTTCCACCATGCCATCCACTTTATTCATAAATTAGGCTCTAGTGCAGCCCCAAATAACTATAGGATGATTATGGTGGGGCAGACATTCTCAAAGCCCTATGCTACTATCCTTCATTTGTAGCAATTCGAGGAGCTCAAGAGCAGATGCCAGAGACCTTGGGGTAGGGGACATGTACTGTTCAAAGTAGATTATTCAACGAAGACAAGGGAGACAAGTCACTTTAGCAAGGCTAGTTAGGGTTTTGCCAGAAAGACCATTTCAGAATTTCATATTAATGGCAATTTTCACCCAACTGTCATGTGCCACATTAGGAGACCTTTCCATTTGTTCAACACTGTTCTTGACTAATCACTCATCCACCAATCTGGACCTTGGACCACCCCACCACAACATGCTTAGGAACCATGGCATTTAACCTGTACCTTCCCTACATAGAAACTGCTAATTACAGACATGCGCTTTAAAGCAGTCTTCCTTTGAAAAAAAAAAACAAGAAAGCAAGAAAGACTGATCATGAAGGGAGGTAGCATAAGTCTATCTTTTGAAAAAGAAAAGAAAAAGGTCTCATTGGACTTGCTTTTTTACTAAGACCATGAATATATAAGATAAGATAATTTTATTAATGTCCAACGAATGACCACAAAAGTAGGTCAATGGGACCAAAGGATATAATCAGTATAAGCACAATGTGGGAGTGCAAATGCAACTGCTAGAAAAAGCTAGAACTATATCTATGATAAACTAAAATAGAATAAAAGGAAAGAGTACAAGCAGTAAGACCGCCTCCAAAACATGTATATAACCGTATCCAAGGCATGATGATGAATTGTGAACATGAAACCGATGAAGTCAAGAACGTCGAGTCTAATAATCGACGGCGATGTGGGTGAACTAGGCACTGACTCACTATCAGAGTCCTCGGGAACTCTTGAGGTGTCCAACTATATGATCCTGGGGGGATGTAAGAGAGAGGGATACTCCTAGCATCCGAGGTCGAAAGAAAGAAACTCTAGATAGATCTTTGAATGCTCTGTTGGGGTCAAGGAGGGATCCTGCGTGTGGGGGGTGCCCTGTTCTAGATATGTCGGGAACTGTTCTTTGACAAACCAAATTGTTGTATAGGGCTTGCAGTGATGGCTGGTCTTTTATCCAAGTGTTTGTTGGCTTATTTGGCTAATAATAAAATTGCATGGAGAATAGTAAAGTTGCATGCCGTTGCATGTCCCCAAGAAACAATATAATTTAGATCTACAATGTAAATAAGATCAAAATCAAAGCATGAACATTCCAATGAGATGTATGGTAGTAGGCCAAGCTCATGAAGCAGACATTCAGGCCATGCATCAACTCTAGGTCATCAAGGTTGTAGTCTCTCCTTGGATCAATTCGCCCAAGCAAGCTAATGCCCTCTTATGGATGGAAGGATGATGATACGACTCCACAATTGTCAATTTGTATTCCAATAAGCAATGGTAGGATCAACAATGATTACCCAGTGAATAGTATGAATGAGAGAGCCTCTAGTAATCAAATGGATGTGCCTTTAATGATCTTTGGCCAAGAGAATGCACCTTTTGTGATAGACAGGAAGAGATACGCCCTCTAGAAGTGGATAAGTAAAGTGCCCTCTTTGAAACAACTCTTCATTATGCCTGATAGAAATAGATGAGTGATATGTCTTCGGTAATAGCCAGGTCGTATGTCTCTCTAGCTAATCCAACAATACAACCTTTATAAAAGCTATGGAATGCGCCCTTAGTGTGTAAGATGATTCGCCCTCACAATTCTTCAACTCCCTGTATTCCCTCAAATACTTACAAGAATTGATGAATATGATGTAGTCTTGAAGTATGCCAATAGATTTGGATGACATATCTTTGGAATTGATAAGGGTGGATATATTTTGCCACCGAACTCAATTGTTGGCCAAGGAACTCGAGCTTAACCCTAAACCGCTCTCAGAGCTCTCCAAACCAAATCTCAATAATGTATGATAACAATTGATACCTAGAGAAGTCAACTTGCTTTCTTTTAATCTTTTTGACGTATGCATGACGCATGCAACTTAACTTATTCATGCATGCAATTTTAATGATTCATATCACATGTATTTTGAATTAGGCCTCACATGTCATGCATGCCATGTGATCCTACTTGAGTGGTCTTATTTATCCTCTAATGCTTCATATTACTGCTAATGGTGTGCTTTTATCCCATGTGTCCTCAGTCATTAGTTATTCCCCAGCTTGTCAAAAACTAAACATTACATGTTCCTGCTGGCACTTTGGGGGTGTATGGATTGATGTGCTTGACCCCTTTGGACCGGTCTCAAAGATGTTTGTTGGTCTCTAGGAGAGGTGGGCTGAGAGGAGACCTGAGGTGTTACCACTCTGTTGTCTGAAGTAATATGGAGCTCAAGTCTTTGCTTGTTGCTTCGATGAGGAGGATCAACATGAAAGTATGAAGTGATCTTCTAGGTCATCTCAAGCCAGGGCAAGGCATGTAAGAATTGAGATCTGCGGCGAAATGCCTCCTTGATGAAGAGGGCTAGGCATCGTTGGTTCTGATATTTGAAGAAAGTAGAGAGGGATCCCCCCCCGAGTCTCTATAGAGGCAATGGTAACATCCTCTGATCTCATAATACAAGGGACATCTAAAAATGAGGTGCCATTCCATCTCAGTCTGCTATAGGTGACACATTTGGCAGATCCTATCAGATGGTGGTATATGATGGTCGGTCTCCACTCAGAGTCAGTGAGATCCAACCCGAAGCTGCCCCAAAGGAATCTTGAGTCAGTGCATCTAATGTCTGCATGTATGTGGGGCGAACAATGATACCATCTTGTAACTTCAGGAAGTGCTTAAGATAGAACGACATCTTTGAGGCCAAGTTTGTCGGAGGTGAAGTCCAAGTGACTTGGATGTATAATCTGCATATATCCTCTCTAATGGACTGGTTCAGAACCTGGCTAGGTGGCAGGAGATGGCTTGGTATATCAAAGGAGAATCTGAATAGTGGAAGGCGCTCTGGGGAGATGGTCACTGATTGGAGAAGTCGGAATGCTTCAGCATGTCCAATGGGGTGAGCTGAAGCAATGTATGAAGTTTGAACATCTTTGTCATGTGCCCCCCTTGATCTTGGGCTCCTGGAAAGGGCAAACTGCTAAAAATAATAGTTCTCTTGAACTCCACTGAAACTGAATCTAGAAAGACATTGGATCAATGCCCATGTTTAGATAAACCTGTAATGGATCCAGCCTGATGGAATCTTGCTGGACCTTAACCCTCCGGCAGTGCAAGCACAACATAGGGTTAACACCCCTCAACTTGAATATGCAAGAATGTAGAGTTTAGTGTGTTTAATCTCCACCATTTTTGAATTCCAGAAGCTGTATGTCCAAGTAAGGTTCCTATCTGGTTCCTATCTGCTATAAAAGTAATGTTGATCCCTTGAACAAGGGATATCCTTTCTACTTGATAACCAAAAAACGTATGGACATCCTTTCGGCGTGAAGGTTACCAAGGTAATGGACAAAAGAAGGGATATCCCCTCAAATTGAAAATTCCATTGAATTAGATTTTCTTGAATTATTATGTGATGATCTTCATACCACCTTAAGACAATATTGGGGGTTTTATGATCAATGTAGACTCACTGGTCTTCCAGTAGCCCCTTGCAAGAACATGACCTCCCTATAAAATGTTGCCATTTATTGTTTGGTTCTTTGCATGTCTCTGCATGTCTCAGCTGTGGGCTTCTAGCTTCTGACTAATATCCTGGTTCTTAGAGTAGCTTTGGAGGGTGCTACAGGAAGTTCCAAAATTATGTGGCATGTTTCTGTACTGATTTTGATAGAGATGCTATCTGCCTTGTAATTCTTTTTAAATTGTTTTCACAATTTGTAATGCCAATTTTCCCACAATGTTAAATTACAAATGCATTACTCTTTGTTATTTTTCTTGTGATCTTTACAGCATTTGTTTTCATTCTAAGATGGTAGAAATTAACCTTCACAGGGCCCATCAAATGGTTCCTTTTATGTCTTCATTCCCCTTACAATTAAGCATATCTTGTTTGATCCTGTCCTTGGAAAAATATTTATTGCATTGCATGGCATTATGCACAGTTGTTTTTCCTTCATTTCTTGCTTCTTGTTTTATTCTAGACATCAATTCAATACATTATAGTCTGTTTATTTGCATATATTACATCATTGGGAATTAGTTTTCATGTATTTATTATTTTCCTTTATGTTCTAATTGCAATCCTTTTTGCCTTTCTTGTTGCCATTCTATGAGGTAATCCTGTAAATCCTTGGTCTGAATTCATTACCTCTTTTTTGACAGAAAATTTTTAAATTGTATTTTGTTACAAGCATTATCTATTTGCCAATTTGGGGCTATTCAAGTTTCTTCCATATTCTTTTTTCGATTCATTACTCTTTTCTTGGACACCAGTTGCCAAATTGTAGTCTATGAGCAGGCTTTAAGTATTTTTCGCTTAGGTGTGCTTTAGTGGCAGCTATTTAACAAGTTATTTATGTTGACATACTGATTTAACTTAATTAAACTGTCCTGAATATCTTGTCTCAATTTTAACCTTTTATCTAGCCATTCCTTAGCAACTTTTCAGTCCCTTCTGTACTTAGCAACTTTTCAGTCCCTTATGTACTGGCAGTATGATTTTCCATGAATTGTTTGCTTTTGTTTCTCTAGGTGTACCTTTCTTCCTTCCTCTAGGGGCACCAAGAGACCGACAGAGGACAACACTTCTTTTGACCGCAGATCAGTTAGGAACTTAGGACATGGAGGACCGCCTCCACTTCAGCCCGACACCAACGGCATGGCCAGTCTCGGTCCCATCCTAGCAACCGGACAACTTCATCCAGATCATAGAAGCAAGCTCCCCACTCCATGCAAAAGCACACTACTCATTATAGCTCCTCGTCCATTTCTTCCTTCAGTCAGGGTACTATTGAGCTTCCTTCATTTGGCTTCGGATGTTAGAAGTGATGCTTCTAGTGCACCATGACATATTCACTATTTTGGTCCCACAGATCTAGATCCACTTCCCTTGTACATTTTTCTTCTGTCTTGGCTCTCTTTGTTCATCTCTCTTCTAAATCAGCTCTCCAACTTTGCAGTTAGCTCTTTTTGTTTTTTAGGTTAGAGTCCTATCTCTTGCTTTTTAAAGGAGCTGTCTTAGCGCTCCCACTTTGTATTGATGCCATGGTACCACACAGTCCCATTGACCTACTGTTGTGGTCATTAGTTGGGCACTAATAAAATGATCTCTTCTTATCTTATCTAGTTTCTTTTCGGCAAAATAGACACGTTCTCATTGGGGCTCACATGTGACACAACTTGCGAAACTTTTCATCTACATATTGCTAAAGATTGATCAGGTCAGAAGCAAATAAGTTACTGCCACTCTTTTTCACCCAAGTGTACTATATTGGTATAGCTGCCCCTGTTCTAGAATTTACTTTTCTGGGCTATGGGTGATCTTACATCATTGTTCCAGTGCTTTGGTAGATACTTGTGTATCAGAAATGATTCTGATTTTCCCATTGTGTGTATATTCTTCAACTATTCTCTTAAAAATCAACCATTATTTTGATGTTCTGTCTGAAACTATATCCATTTGCATTTCAAGGTCAGTTTGCACTAATAAGAAAATGCCTTACATAAATATCATGTTTCCATAAATATTGCAGTTTATTGACTCAGGCATGGTATAGAGAAATTTATTGCAATGATATATGTTCAGACACTTTTTTCCCAAGACAAAATTTGTATATTTGCTCTTTGTTCAAGTAAGACTATCTTCCTACCTAAGCTCAGACACTTCCGTGTTCAACTTTACTGTAACAAGTAATCCATAATGCTTGAAAGAGATTTTCATTCCTAATGTTTTCCATTGTGTTGTTTTCTGTTCTGAATCTTTGTCAACTTGTAGTCAGCAAATTCATAACTGAAATATACTTTTGAGTACCAAAATATTTACTATGTTATTGTACAGCATAATTGTGCATAAAACTACTTATTGAAAATCAAGGGCTTCGCATAAGCATATTATCTCTTCATTGGGCTCATGGTTTGAGAGATCATTCACTCCTTTTGGTACATAAGTAGAAGTACTTACTATCTAATTGCACTCATTTGCAAAATTATCTTTTGAGGAACTAATCAAGCACCTTGGTTTTAGACTTATGATGTTGTCAGATACAGAATCCATCGGATGAAGAAAAGACTGAAAGATGAACTAGAGGACAGGAATACACTTCAGGAATATATCTGCCCTAATTGCAGTCGCAGGCAAGTGATTTATTATTTTTACTGACATGAACGTTGCATGTTATACTTTATTGAGAAAGATGACCCTAAAACTCTGCATTATCTTCCAACTTCTTATAAATCACAATTCTCTACAATACTTCTCTTGTAATCATTCTGAAAGGTCAACCATCTTTGAAACGAACAAAGTTAATTTCCTAGCAAATATCCAACATAGAAAGGACAGTAAACAGAAATCCATATAGGATAATAATAAATATAATATATAAATAGTTGAATGATAGGATATGTTACAATGCCATGGGATGGTATGCTTATATACTATTATACACATTGACTGGTCACCATGCTTGATAGATCATGCCCCTTCATTGGGTGATGTCTTTAGTGAGGATGCTTCTCTTCATTATTATTCGTCATTATTTATTTATTTAATGTTTACATATATATTGTGTTCTTTACAATCTTCATGCTTATATTGCGTGATCTTTTCTGATATATGTAGGTATTCGGCCTTGGATGCACTGCAACTGATCAGCTTTACTGAGGATAGTTTTCACTGTGAAAATTGCAATGCTGAACTTGTTGCTGAAAGTGACAAGCTAGCAGCAGAAGAAAAGGGCGATGGAGAAGATAATGGCAGGCGTCGTCGGCGTGAAAAGTTGAAAGAACTGCTTGAAAAAATGGAGGTTGGTTGTTTCGGCCTTGAGGTTTTTTTGGGTAGGGAGAATTGAGCCTAATCTGGACATTTTCTGGGGATATAGAAAGAATAGACATCACATGTTTATCTTCTTATTAAATTTATCAACATATACATAATAAAACATATTCAGCTAATTTCCTTTAAAAGAGTAAGCTATCTATCTGTCTATGACTAAGCAGAGTGTGAGCCAATGAAAATAGTATATTACTTGTATAAAAGGTGACCTTTGTTTGGCCATATTTGATCTTATGTGAATTTCCTCTTATGCTGATGCATCAAGTTTGCCCAACCCCAGTCTGGGAGAATATCAATGCAAGTAGCTAGTTTACAGCATTGAATTCAGATCCTTAAGCTGAGGTGCCCCTGGGGAATTGGGGGTGGTACCTATTCCAATTCCACCGAATTTCCCCAGCACTTGCACCTGGCTCCCACCCCTTTAGTAATTGCAGGCACATAACAAGCATGAGCACAAGCAAAAATGTGTCACTGGAGAGACTTCAACCCTGTTGGGGGATTTAGAATCACTCCGCTTTCGTCAACATGGCAAGCCATCATCGATGGTTTGGCCATATTCATTTCATATCCCACATTCAAATGCTTGCCTATATTTCATGAGATGGGTTCAATTACCTTTTACAATGCCAATAATGACCAGCTTTCCCTCGATCCTTTCTCTTGACTTTATGGATTGGAAAACTTGAACCTCGTTACTTGCTTTTTATAGGAGCCGCCTTGTGTGCCCACTTTGTATTGACATCATGGTTCCACACAGTCCCATTGACCTACTTTTGTGGTCATTTGTTGGACATTAATAAATTTATCTTATCTTTCTAGTTCTTTCCATATATGCAATTATAAATTTACCTTGTCTTGTTAGTTCTTTCCATATATGCACTTACTAATTCAGCAGTCAGGTCTGACTCACTTTCTTACAGAATGAGAAATAATTAGCATCTTGTCTTTTCTGTATACTTTGGAACTCAGCCATTTGGAAGCCAGATATGAGTTTAAAGATACTTCTCCAGGTTTTGTGCTCTTGCAGCTTGCTTATGGCCCTTGGCCTGTACTCCTAATTATGGACCATGGTGGTTATGAATTGTTCTTATATCATTGTTGAGTATTATAGACAACGTAATAGATTATGTTATTTTCTATTATCTAAGCAAACAATTTCAATCAGAAGTAAAACTACAAAATCAGAAAGAACCTTGCTGAAAATGTAGTAAACGAGTTAAACGAGTTAATGCTTGTAAATTTGAGTAATGAGTAATGAGTTAACCACATTACAAATCTTGTTGGATCTCTAATTTTTACCACTCTTTGAAAGCACGCAGTATGCACTCTTGAGTCTTAATTTGACTGATATTGTTTGAGCTGGTGTTTTGCCTCCAAACATGTCCGATTCAGCAATGTCCCAGCAACTAGTGGAGAATTCCTTGTTAATGTTTCAGTAGTATTTATTGATTGGGGACCATTAAATTCTAAAAGAACTGTCTGGAGCTTGTCAAGTGCTTATTTGCTAGCACATAGGAAGCTTTTGGTGAGATACGAAAAAGATGGATACCATGCTCTCTGTCCGTAGTGGCCAAAAAATTAGACTCTAAGATCCTTGATATAAAACTTAAATATACGCAGCAATTGTATATTTATATTTGGTAGGTCAAGTTTGAACTTTTTGAAATAGGTATGCCTTTGTAAATGCCTACTGTTTATTTTGAACAATGACACCTAGGCAGATTTCCAGTCTTGTTTAGAGCTTTTTTCCCTTGCTAATTAGGTTCATTTAAAGCAATCAAACAAAGCAATTTATTTTATCCAAGATCTGAATTTTGATAAAATGATTTCCTTTTATGCACAAATTGGAATATTAAAAATTCAGGTACAGCTGAAGCCATTGATGGAGCAGTTAACAAGAGTAAAAGATTTAGCTGTCCCTGAATTTGGAAGTCTCCTCCAATGGGAGGCTAGGGCAATTGCTGCTGGGCGTGCTGTCAGTGGGGATACCAATGCAAATGAATCATCAAAAGCTTCTCAAGGGCAAGGGTTTGGTGGAACTCCAATGCCTTTCTTGGGTGAGACAAAGGTTCGAACTTAGCACATAATTATGTTTATATGATACTCCTGAATGATTCTCTAGGATACTGGAAACTGTCCTGCTTTAATTTATTTTACAGTTATTTTTATTGCTTGTTTCGTTGGAGACTATTATATGGATGACAGATCATTAAAAAGAATACCCCTCAGCTTATTTATTCTTCGGTGTACTTCTGTATCCTTGGTTGCATGCTTTGTGCAACTAACCTATCCACTTGGTTTCTCTTCACCTAGGAATATGACACATGGGTTCGTTTTTCTCCTTTATGAGTATTTATATTCAAAGGTCCTCTAGAGAATACATTTCATGCTCATGGAGAAGGCTTTGTTTTTATCTTTTTTTTTGGTTGTAGTTTTCACTTGTTTCTTTGCCTTATTCCTATGATATGCAAGAAATTGTAGGTGTGATTTGCCCTATGTTAAATCATATTTTTAAATGCTGTTTCTGTTCAGCTTGGAATCTGACAGTTGCAATAAGTTCCCCGCTTTAAATATATTACGGAATACTCTTCATACCCATTGAAGAATTTTCCTTTGGTATTTTAATCATTTCTTTGTCCTATTTGTGTTTATGTTCAAATCTGTAGGGGATTGATTTATTCAGTGAAACAGGAATCGGGGGCAACTCGCGATTAATCGCGAGTGCCGATTGAGTCTTTCCCCAAACGATCCGAGTCATATCGTTGACCCATTTATCGCGATTAATTCCGTGTTGATCCGACTCAATCCGTGTCCTCTGTTTGATCTGACTCAATCCATGTTCTCTGCAAATGCGCGATTAATCGCGTTTTTTTAGCTGGGCAGCAGCGTGAAAAGGTGAAATTTGTTCTTTATTGGCGGCAAATTTTCACGGGCATTCTCTTTAGCCGGCGGCATAAAACCATTTCGCTATTATTTCAAGGGCCTCGTTATCGTTTCGGCGGCTTCACTACACATTATGAAATGTTCTCTCTGCTTGAACTATAAGTCTTAATTATCTACTCAAACTTCATTCGCATTTCGTTAGCCTAGCTGTCATCATTACAGTGTATGCCATGTGGCGACTGAAGACATCTTTAATTTATAAATCTCATGCTTTGATTTTCACTTTACATGCTATGATGCATGGGTATCGAGAGCATGCATTATATTTTATTTGTATATTAAGGCGGTCGCTGATGTATTTACTGCTTGGATGCCACAATGTCTATATTATTTTGGACATCTATTTAGTATTTACTACTGATATTATCATGATGCATTGTTTGGACATGCCATTACTAAATGTCAATGAAAAATGTTATTTTTAATTCAAAATACAGTATATATCTTTATTTTTGTATTCACCGACTTTTTCCCGATTTTCTCCCAATCCGATTAAAACTCTTTGCTCTTTCGCCTCACCGATTCATTGCCGATTCCGAGTCTGGTAACACTGGATTTATTACTGTTTTCTTTGTCAATCAGTGACAGATTAATACAGCTAAGTTATTTTCTAAGACTAATATTTTTTCACTAATGGATCTCTTTTACTATATACTTTGCTTTCAAAACAAGGTATTGATGTAAGGGAGCATATTTGCATAGAGTATTATGTAGAGGAACTTTGAAAATATATGATATTTGAAATTGAATACATGATACACACATTAATTTAATATCATATTTTTTATGTAGGATGCAAGAATTAGTTTTAGGCAATGACTGTGATCCACTAGTTCTATTGTCAAATTTGGCAGCTATCTTAAGGAAAGAGTAAAGAGGGAAACGGAAGTCAAACTTTAGAGAATTTGTTGTAGTTAATAGCTTTTAGGGAACAACTGTGGTTAACAGCATATTTGAGACTCCTATTGCCAAAGCGGTTTTATTTACTTCAAATTATTATATATTCCTGTTGATTTGCAGGTGGAGGTTGCTCTCTCTGGTATGGAAGTGAAAGCAGAGGATTCCAAAGAGGATGTTGCATCTTTAAAAGTCTTGCCTCCTTGGATGATCAGACAAGGAATGAATCTTACTAATGAGCAACGTGGTGAGGTGAAGCAAGAGTTAAAACCGGACAATATTTCATCTTTTGTGGGTCCTGCTGTAGACAAGAAGCCCACAGACGATGATAAAGAAACAGTTCAGCAAAACATACAGGTCTGCAATAGGGAATGATAATAATGATGCCAGTGATTACGTGAAACATACTTGCTTGTCATTGCTTGTTATATCATTTGTTAGTAGTAAATATATTCATGATCACATCAGTAGATCCTTATCAGTCAATTCTTTGTGGTAATGTGGTTGAGTTACATTATAATTTAATATTAATTGCATTGCAGGAGGAGTATCTGAAAGCTTATTATGCAGCAATCCTTAAGCAGCAGCAAGAAGCAGAAGCAGCAGCAACCGCTGCTGCTGCTACTGCAGAGGAGAAGTCCTCAGAGCGTCGTGTTGGAATGAAATCCAAACGTGAAGAAGAAGATGAAGAAGAAGTTGAATGGGTAGAACCTCCAACAACAGGTCTGTATGCCCACGGTCATCTTTTTAGTCTTGTTGCTTTTGTAAGTTGTTGGGTTATTGGAAGGATGTATGCCATGAAATTATTGAAATTAGTGAGGGTCAAACAGGATGGAAGATTACCTTTTCTGGTCAATCCAGTAATCTACAGGTAGTGAATGTATTGTAAGTTGCCTCTTTTATAAGTATCTGCATAGCCACATCTTGTTGGAATAATACATGATTTTTCCCTTTTCTCCTTAGAATAAGATTCATGAAAAACCAGTCAAGTTTGCACATTGAAACACAGATCTAATATTAAAATTTGGGAAAAGGCTTCTTGTCTTCTAGCAACCCCCCCATAATGAAAAATGTAAGTGATTTGCTACTTGTCTCATAGCAGGTGTTATTATTATTAGGTATATTACATGCCTTCCTGTCTAGGAAGCTTTCAATGTTCATCCTCGAAGCACATGAGGAAACAAGAAAAAGGCATTGTCAAATATCCTAGCAATATTGACTCATTGTAGAAGCATCATCCTCGGTCGATTTTTATTGGCATAAACTGCTAATAAAAATTGACATCAACACCCTTGTTTCCTTACCTTGGATGTTCTCGTGCTTGTGTTTGTGTAGAAGCATGCCCCTCTTCTTTCCAAGTCAGGCCAAGGGAGTGCCCAGAGATGTCTCCACATCCCCTAAATAACCCTTTACATTTGGATTTTTCTACCCCTCCAACCGCCCTATTCCCTTGCCTTTCGAGGTCTTTGCTTTGGGAATCAACCATAATCGTAAAAAGTGGGTTACTTCAAAAGTGTTTACACCATGTTTGGGGGTGGTTCATGAGATTTGGGGTACATGGTGACAGGTGTGTTTTTCGCCCCTGGATAGTTTGAGATGGATTGTTGCATGAGAGATGGTCCATGATGGATATGAGCAATTCAAATAGCTTTCCCAATGGGTGCTTGGCGTCGAGATGGTGCAGGATTAGTGTTATTCCCTTAAGCGTTGTAGTTCTCTTGCTTGAATGTTGGACGCTCTTCATGATGGCCACATGGAGGAACCATTTGCTTGGAGAGCACCCTAATTTAGATGAGGAGCATTTTGCATCATAAAAGAAGGCTTCTAGACCTATATGGCATGTGGTAGCTTGGATCCTTGTTTAGAGGATTGAAGATGGCTTGTTTCCTTACCTTGGATGTTCTCGTGCTTGTGTTTGTGTAGAAGCATGCCCCTCTTCTTTGCAAGTCAGGCCAAGGGAGTGCCCAAAGATGTCTCCACATCCCCTAAATAACCCTTTACATTTGGATTTTTCTTCCCCTCCAACCGCCCTATTCCCTAGCCTTTCAAGGTCTTTGCTTTGGGAATCAACCATAATCGTAAAAAGTGGGTTACTTTGAAAGTGTTTACACCATGTTTGGGGGTGGTTCATGAAATTTGGGGTACATGGGGACATGCGTATTTTCCGCCCCTGGATGGTTTGAGATGGATTGTTGCATGAGAGATGGTCCATGATGGATATGAGCAATTCAAATAGCTTGCCCAATGGGTGCTTGGCGTCGAGATGGTGCAGATTAGTGTTATTCCCTTAAGCGTTGGAGTTCTCTTACTTGAATGTTGGACGCTCTTCATGATGGCCACATGGAGGAACCACTTGCTTGGAGAGCACCCTAATTTAGATGAGGGGCATTTTGCATCATAAAAGAAGGCTTCTAGACCTAGATGGCATGTGGTAGCTTGGATCCTTGTTTAGAGGATTGAAGATGGCTTGTTTCCTTACCTTGGATTGTCTCGTGCTTGTGTTTGTGTAGAAGCATGCCCCTCTTCTTTGCAAGTCAGGCCAAGGGAGTGCCCAGATATGTCTCCACATCCCCTAAATAACCCTTTACGTTTGGATTTTTCTTTCCCTCCAACCGCCCTATTCCCTTGCCTTTCGAAGTCTTTGCTTTGGGAATCAACCATAATCGTAAAAAGTGGGTTACTTTGAAAGTGTTCACACCATATTTGGGGGTGGTTCATGAGATTTGGGGTACATGGTGACAGGCGTATTTTCCGCCCTTGGATAGTTTGAGATGGATTGTTGCATGAGAGATGGTCCATGATGGATATGAGCAATTCAAATAGCTTGCCCAATGGGTGCTTGGCGTCGATATGGTGCAGGATTAGTGTTATTCCCTTAAGCGTTGGAGTTCTCTTGCTTGAATGTTGGACGCTCTTCATGATGGCCACATGGAGGAACCACTTGCTTGGAGAGCACCTAGATGAGGAGCATTTTGCATCATAAAAGAAGGCTTCTAGACCTAGATGGCATGTGGTAGCTTGGATCCTTGTTTAGAGGATTGAAGATGGCTTGTTTCCTTAACTTGGATGTTCTCGTGCTTGTGTTTGTGTAGAAGCATGCCCCTCTTCTTTGCAAGTCAGGCCAAGGGAGTGCCCATAGATGTCTCCACTTCCCCTAAATAACCCTCTACATTTGGATTTTTCTTCCCCTCCAACCGCCCTATTCCCTTTCCTTTAGAGGTCTTTGCTTTGGGAAACAACCATAATCATAAAAAGTGGGTTACTTCAAAAGTGTTTACACCATGTTTGGGGGTGGTTCATGAGATTTGGGGTACATGGTGACAAGTGTTATTTCCGCCCCTGGATAGTTTGAGATGGATTATTACATGAGAGATGGTCCATGATGGATATGAGCAATTCAAATAGCTTGCCCAATGGGTGCTTGGCGTCAAGATGGTGGAGGATTAGTGTTATTCCCTTAAGCGTTGGAGTTCTCTTGCTTGAATGTTGGACGCTCTTCATGATGGCCACATGGAGGAACCACTTCCTTGGGGAGTACCCTAATTTAGATGAGGAGCATTTTGCATCTTAAAAGAAGGCTTCTAGACCTAGATGGCATGTGGTAGCTTGGATCCTTGTTTAGAGGATTGAAGATGGCTCGAGGACACCTGGGGCTTTAACAATGTCTTTACAGGTGCCATGTTGCACGAAACTCCTAAAATGCCCTCGTTGTTGAAATTTAAGGGTTAGAGGAGTTTTTAACATAAGTAGTAAACTTTAATGCATGAACATGTAAAATCAGATTCATAATAATACTGCTCTAATTAAATTTGAATTGTAATAAAACAATAATAATTTTCATCTCTTTCAACTTAACGCTCCATTAGTCACTATGTTAAAGTTGGTCCTCGAGAATCTCATCCAATGTCATGTATAGTAACAACATGATAAAATAATGTATAGGAGATATCGGCAATCAAGAATCATAACCAATATTTGAATCAACCTAATACTCAAATACTTTAGGTTGATCTTGTCACCAAAGGGACAAGTCAATTGAGTAAACAAATGTCGTACTTTGAGAGAGAGGGTTAAAGCAGTAGGATAGGAACTTCAGACTCTTAGTCAACAGTAAGAGACACTTTAATTAGATTTTATCAACACAGTCATACCCAGTACAGTCAAGCTGTCAAAGAACACATACGACACATAGTCACACTCTTGCACAGTCAAGCTTCCATAGACATGCTAAGTAGGAGACACATGGTCATGCTGGAAAAGCCACAGTCCATGCTCAAGGTTACGCTGGGAGAACAAACCACAAACCATGCTCAAGGTCACGGTGGGAGAACAAACCACAAACCACTTAAGGTCACGATGGGAGAACAAGCCACATACCACACTAGAGTGAGTACAACCACAACATTCATGTGAGTGGGAAGTCATGTGAAGGAACAAGCGCAAGCAACAATGGAGGAACAATTGTAACAGGCGCATGAATGGAGAGAAGGGCCTTGAGACATCCCAACAGAGTAGCCACGCAGTGTAGCTAGGGCGGAGGGCAACATCGGAAGTTGTTGATTTTTCTGAGCAGCATCGAGAGCCATTCTCTTAGAATAATGGAGACATCTGGTCCGGGACCAGGATGTGGAACCAGTCCAGTACTGGCGGACTAAACCTTGAGTTGAGTGACCATTCTATTCAATGGGGATATTTGGTCTGGGACCAGGATATAGAACCAGTCCAGCACTGGGGAACTCAACCTTGAGTTTAGCGACCATTTTGTTGATTGGTGACATCTGGTTTAGGACCAGGATGTGGAACTAGTCAAGCACTGGGGGACTCAACCTAGAGCTGAGTGGCCATTCTTTGAATGGAGGCACCTAGTTAGTTACCAGGAATTTACCTAGTCCGTGACTAGGGACTCAACTCGGGGCTGAGGGCCATTCTTTGGGAGAATGGAGGTGCTTAGTCTGTTACCAAGTATTTGAGCTTGTGTCAAATTATGCAGCCTATGGCTAAGGCACTTGGTCTGTTGCCGGGATTATACTATAAGCCCTAGATCGGGTCTAGGCATGCATGACACTCTGACCCTCGATTAGTGGGCTTTGTGATCTTCTCCAAGGCTTAGCTACCCTTGGTTAAGACACCTTAGTATCTGATCTTGGTGTGACACAGAGTGTGAGATAAAAGCATTAGTGATTCTCTCTGTTTATGATGATGTACTTTGAGTGGGGATGAAGGACCACCTTGACCACTTGCTTTGACCACAGGGCACTTGAAGAAGGCTAAAGTAAAAGTCTAAAAAGGACCCTTAGTACCACTAAGGAGTCAAAGTGAAAGTGCAAAAGGACCTTTAGTACCGCTAAAGGTAAAAGTCAAAGTAATAAAAGAATAAAATAATATTATTTTGTTCTTTTGAGTTTTGGTCCACTTATAGGTGACTTCAAAGGCTACAAAAGAAGATCAATCCATTTCATTATTACACACACTTGCAGCTGCTCCAACAGGTTATTGAAGAGAAGGAAGTTTTGTGTTTATGTCCTAGCATGGATGAGTCTAGCTAGGGCATCCACACTTATCTCTTGATCAAAGCCTAAGCTAGGGTTTCATTATTTTGACAGCAGCTAGGGTTTAACCCTAAGCCTTCTCTCCTTCATGGCTGCTAAAGATTCTTCACGGGCAGGCTTCCTTAGGTCACGAGCAGCTGCAATACACCCTGGGCAGGCTGCAAACTCCTCACGACAACCCTTCCATCACATGGGCAACCTTCTACAGGGCTTGACCCTTCTGCTAGCAGACCCAGGCAGTCTCGTCAAGCCCTAGCAGGTCTAGGGCAACCTGCTAGTGCTGACGGGCACACCCAGCAGGCCCTAACAGGCCACCGGATGCCTGTTAGTGCCTTCGGGCACCCACAACAGGTCACTGCTAGTCTCAGGCAATCCCAGGAGGCCTCAGACAGACTGATAGAGCTTTGCCACAACTCTGGGCAACAACAAAGGCATCCCAACGGATCGTTGGGCAGTAGCCTGGAACCGAGCAACTGCCTATGTATTTGGGCAGGCAATTGTAGGCTCGAGCAGGGAAGAAACAAAGCTCAGGCAGGTTAGAAAACTGTTCGGGCAGGACATAGAAGGACTCAGAAAGAATAACAGGAGCTCGAGAAGGTAGGAGATAGGCTCGACAGACTCGAGCAGCTGCCGTACAATTTAGAAGGGCAACTGTACAGATCTGGGCAGTATCCTACTGATTCGGGCAGGCTGGTTCAGTCTGGGCAGAGATTTGGATATTGGGCAGCTGAAATGAATTATGGCTTGAAGCCCTAATTTGGATTCTTCTTGTAAAATTTATCTTTTGGGAATTTTTGTATTTGTGGTACAAATCCATTAGGGTTTGAGAATTTTGTTTTCAAAACTTAACCATCTCATTTTCAGAGATGATTTACTAATGCTTTTGGGGTTTTGTCCTTTAAAGGTTTTCCCAGTGAAAAACTCTTGTGTTCTGTGTTTTGATGTGTTGATGTTATATTGCACTTGCCATTTGTTATCTGTTAGTTTGCAAATTTTAAAGTATTCATGCTAATGCTAAAAATTCAACAGAAGTCACGCAGAGGCAAGAGGTAAACCACGTAGAGATAAGCCAAGCGGGAGTTCTAAGCCATGCGTGAGTTTAGTTACGTGGAGACAGGTAGCATAGTCACGTGGACGCAGAGGTAAATGATGTTGTAGCTCAGTCATGTGGTTATCATGAGAGAGTGTTCACTACTAGCATAAGTTCAGTCACGCTAACATGATCATGCAGAGGAATAATCAAGCAGAGGAACAATCACGCAGGAGGATAATCACGCATCAGAATAATCAAGCAGAGGAACAATCATGCAAAAGAATAATCACGCAGAGGAAACCCTCTCATAGAGTTACAAACGCAGAGGGAGAAGACAGTCACGGGTCTCGTTGAAGGAACCTAGTCACGTTGAGCACGCGGAGAAGTCAGACCACAAATTGGATGTAGATATCAAGTTTAAACCTTTAATATATGATTGAGACAACTTAAGATAGGGTACCAAAGGTTCAACATAA
>LPNX010868788.1:999947-1018532 GCA_001517045.1 Pseudotsuga menziesii | reverse complement strand
AGTGACTTTAATGTGAGGGTCACATTTTTCCCTCTTAAGTGACTTTAGGCAAAATTAAAGCCACTTAGGGAACATCTGACTAGGTACAAAAATCAACATAAAATGGTCCAAAATAAAATCATAGACAATGGTCAAAAAGTCTAATAAAGGGTGGTTTAAATAAAATCATAAAGTAAAAAGGTTTTATTAATAAAAACATAAAACAAATATAACTTAAGATAGAAAAAATAAAACCATAAGATAAATAAATGGTCCAAAGGTTTTTATTAACAAAACCATAAGATAAACATTTAATGATTTTATAATAAAGTCATAAAGTAAATAGTCCAACCAAAAGATAAAAGGACCTTAGGTTAGTGTACCAAAAAAAACTCATAAGTTAAGAGTCATCATAACAAAGGTACACACACAATAAGAGTGCTAGGATCAAGTAGGATAAAGGACCATGAGTCAACAAAGGGGGCCACAATAAAACAACACACAAACCCACAAGATTAAGGTGAGCCATATAAGGTGGACAGACAACTTTAGGACCAACAAGAGCAGTAATCTTTTCTAGGTGTAGAAATGCATGACAAAGCCACATGGTCGGGCCAATTGACAGAGGAAAAGGCTAAGCTACGCGGGCATGGGGTCATGTAGCTGCACGAAACGCTATTGAAAGGAGGATCAGGTGGAATAAAGAGTCACCATCACAGCTAGTGTGCGGGTTCGTGAGGAGTAAGGAACCCGCTGGTTGAGTAGGCAAAGTCACCAGTATTGAGCCACCAAGTTAAAACCGTTGTGTAGAGGGAAGAACTGCCTTAGAAAGTTTTTGGGCAACTATAGTAGTAGACAGGCAGCACCGGGAAGGGGGAAGGTGTGCCCAAAAAAAGGTTGCAGGAAACCCAAGAACTTTCGGACAGGGGCACGAAACTGCCCAAAAAATTCAGGTAGCTGCAGGGCAATGCCTAAGAAAATTTTCGACACCCTAGAACTGCCTCGAAAAGGGTTCGGGTAGTAGACAGTAGGGATCGGGCAAGAGATGCATCCATCCATATAACGGGACGAGGGATTTACTCAGATTGCCATGTAGGTTGGGGGACTAGTACCATGCATTTAGTTAAGGGGTTTGTATGTGTGAGATTCTAGCTAGAGTCAGGAGGGTCTCCAAAGGTGGCAAGAGTGATGCATGTTCGAGAGCTAAAGATGACTTGCTCTCAATCCCTAGCCAGAGTCGGGAGGGTCTCTAGAGGTGGCAGGAGTAATGCATGTTCTATAGCTAAAGATGACTTGCTATCAATCTTAGCTCTTGGAGGATGGACAGTCTTGATACTTTTAGAGGGAGTAGGTACCCAGGATGCAACGATGAGGCTTGGCGTTAGGGAGGGTGCATTGTACAGGTTGCTGGGATAACTTATAGTAAAGTCCAAGGGGAACTTGGAGCATGGATCAGTGCCAGTGACAAAGGGAGAGCGCGAGGCTTCTCTCAGCAGGCCTACTTGGTATGTGTAATGTCCTCTTCTACTTAAGCACCAAAAACACCCGCTAACCTATTTAATTCCCATAGGTTCGAGCAGGTACTACATGAAAAGGGAATTGACTAAGGACATATGATACCAGGAGCAGAACAAAGCATTGATTCAGTATTAAGTCATCGGTATGGTAAAGAAAGCCTTATTTCTTTAGGCTTAAAGTCAACGAGAAATTAGAATTGCATACATGCAAAAAGTAAAGCGCAAACCCTAAAAGTGACATGCAAACCCTAAAAGTACATGCTAAGCTATTTAAGAAGGGTCATTGAACCAAAATGATCATCTATGATTATTATTATTGAGTTTGGTTTCTAAAGTAGCAGCAGTAGGTGCCACAGTAGCAAGTTGGGGTTGGAGACGAAGGTCTTTAGCTAGCAAGGGGTTTCAATAGCGAAATCTATCTGCCCTAATCACTTCGGAATAGATCATCTAGATCTATCATCGGTATTCATCATCTTCTTATTCTTGGTTCGGTCATTCAGCCATCAGAGAGAGTTTATTGCAGGTGCACCTTTCGCTGCTGGGAAATAGCTGGAAATTCCAGATCCAGAGCCTTCGGGAATCCAACAAAGTTTTTGCATGCTACCATTCTTCTCAGTTGGGATACATCAACATATTGGGTGATTATTATTCCATTCCAGGCACATTCAGAGTCTCCTCCAACAAAAACGGAGGAAAGAGGGCGTCATCCATTCTGAAGCAGATCAGTTCGCTAAGTGGCTTGAAGGAGTCTAAACTTCTGCAGGTATCTCCTTATCTCTCCAGGAGGCCTATACCCTCATTCTTAGAAAGTTTTAGCAGCAATAGACACTTCCTCCTTCAAAAACGTCAAGACCAGCAGAAGGAAGCTGGGCGTCAACTGCTGGAGAGGAGCACTATCTTCTTATCTTTCTGGCATAATCTACATGCATCTTATCTATTGACAGACTATCAACACTATTATCAGTGGCATGCGTATCTTTTCTCACTAAAAGTCTTTACCCTATTATCTCTCTAGATCAGCTATATTTTAGGGTCGTTTGGCACGACACTTTTTGCATGCACATTTTATTTATCTTTCTAGCACAATTTGAGCCTCTGAACAACAAACATATTACCAAAGTATAATATAATATCAGTTGGGATATTACAGTATGCGATGACCCTGATGGATGAGAACAAATTTCCAGATCAATGTCCAGCATAGGTTGCAAGAGGATCTTCCAGTTTAAAGGGAGTGACTACAGTAGCAAAAGATGCGGTTGATCCTGGAGGAGGTTCTTCCTTAAGTACCTTCTTCGCTAAAAGGGACTGTTGATCTTTGTAGCTTCAGACAGGTACTTCTGTATAGGCCAAGTGTCTGGCATCTAAGAGTCGTCCAAGAATCTGACAAACTTAGGAGCTTCACTATTAAAGTGAATGTACATTTGTTACTTTATGTAAAGAAGAAGGCCCATGGTATTTGCATATTGTAATGTTATAAAAGTTAGCCTAAGTAAGAGGAGGAATTTCACGTCATGGTCAATGTGTGTGAGATCATTGATAGTGACTGATCAGTGAGTGATGAGATCTAAGAGAGGAATTAGGAGAGAATGAGTTTCTCAAGCTAGATCAATGAGTCTTCAAATCTGGGAGAGGGATTCTCTTAGAGGCTTTGGAGTGAGGGATACATTTAAGCTAGGGTTTGTCATATTCTTGAAGGTTTGGGCACAATTGCAGAAGGGGTGAGTCAAGAGTCTAATCCAGTTTGTTATATCCGAAAACTTGAAATTATAAGTGTTGTTTTAAATCTACAATAAGAAGACAAACAATTTGTTGGTTTTCCCAATGCGCTCTGAAAACAAAAAACTGAACTGATATTAAAAACAAACAGAAAAAATTGCTTGAAAGAAATGCTCGTCATGTCGAGCTTATTCACACCTACCTACCCTACTTACTGAACATTAATACCCAGTCAAGTGAAATCTGACTTCCAATGAAGCCAATCAAGCAAATGATCCCATTAACGAACTTCCTCATCATGCTTGATAAAAAATGAAGGACTTAACAACAGAAGGTTATGAAAAAAGGATTGATCTTTACTACAGAGACATAATCAACTATCATTACTGCAAAGCTTCTCCACCCATTTAGCTACTGGATCATGAAAGCCTGCAAAACTCTCTGCTATGTACCTGCCATGACAANTGATCTTTACTACAGAGACATAATCAACTATCATTACTGCAAAGCTTCTCCACCCATTTAGCTACTGGATCATGAAAGCCTGCAAAACTCTCTGCTATGTCCCTGCCATGACAAAACTGTTCCATATATTCAGCCCCTGCATCATAAAACCCATGGCAATCTTCAAATTTTTCCGTCATTTGCTTGCCCCAATAAGGATGCTCAAATTGCAATTCCACCTGCACACTATCAAACTATTTTTCACAAGAGCCTTGAAAATCATGCTCATGACATTTTTCAAATGAAGCATCAACAATCTCCATTATAATTTTTGAAGTAACAACTTGATCCTCCTTATGTGTTTCAGTAGAAAAATCCTCCTCTACTTAAAGAAAACCAAGTGAAATGAACTCTTCTTGACTTGGAAATTCTGAATTTGAGAACAAAAAGAGACATCCCATTTAGGTTCCTCGTCTTCCAGGTAGCCATCCTTGTATTCATCATATATAGGTGGGCCAAAAACTTCTTCAAAACCACCACAGACAGTTTATAACAGGATGAGGGAATTCTTCATAAAACAAATTATAACACTCCTCCTGTACAACACTAGGCTGATCATCTTCCTGCGCATAAAGAGAAAGATTGAAAGGCAGAGCGAATTCTAGTTGTTCACCCTTCTCACTATTCATTCCCAAAAATGCCATGACACTATTCATAACCTCAAGTTTGTGTTTGATTAGAAACTCTTAATCTTTGTTTCAGAAAATCAAATGAGGCAAAACACAATGGAAAACAATTACTTTCAACACACTCATTTCCCCTCCTATCTTCATAATTTTGGTCATGGATTGGGATCCGATTTTCTTTATTAACCAGCGCAGGTCTTGCAAAATTTTTAGTTGGTTGCTCATTCTCTTTTGGTTTTTTTGTGGGAGGTGGTCTATTGTCCATAGTGAGTCTCCCTATCAACCTTTCCATGGTCTCCATCATCATGTCCATCCTGGCCTCTTGTGGGTTAGAAGCAGAAGGTTGGGTGAGATCTTTATCTTCTCCCCTTCTCTTCCTAGCAGCAGACAAGTTTATCTCTATCTCTATGGCATCATTCATCATATCAGCCAGGGAGGTTGATTTTCTTTCACTCAACCACAAGGTAAATTCACTATCAAAAGCTTCAACATACTGGAGTTGGGCAGAACCAGGGGGATGCTTGAACTGGGCAGGGATGGCATTATATACTTTCATAAATTTGTCAGAAAACTCCTGGACAAATTCACTCCCCCCCCTCCTCATAGAATGGAATTAGGACAAGCACTTCCTGGGGTCTTTCTTTTCTGCCCATTTGTTCTTGAAAGAACCCTCAAAAGCCTGATAGTCCAGAATGGAGTTGTTAGGAAGATTTGTGAACCATTTCCTTGCTTCTCCAGCAAGACTTTGGGAAAACAGTCTGATGTTAATATCCTCATGGTCTATTTCCTCCAGGTTTGTCCAATCTGAAAACCATTCCAAGTGTTCCTCAGCTGAATACCCCCTCTCCCCACTAAATTGTGTGACCGACAGAATCAATGTGCCACGAGGAACTGCAGAGCTATGAGGGGTTGTAACACTGGATGATGAATATTGCTTGAGCTCTAAAGTGGTGGGAAGCAGGGATATGGCCTCAGACTGCTCTATGGCAGTGGAGTTTAATGAGGCTAATTCAGAGGGAATCAGGGGGCCTTCTCGGTCAGACAAGGGTTGAAAATACCATCCCAGAGACTCAGAAAATGATGTAGTATCATGCGTTTTATAGGGATGATCATTTTTCTCATGAGGCTCGAATGAAGGATTTGGGTCAAAATCATATGTACAGGATGAAGAACTGCTTTTAGTTCTTAAAGAAGGATACACGGGGGTAAACCTATGGTCCTGCTTTTAGTGCCATACAACTTGGGAAATTTCTTTGACAAGCTTAGGAAATTATTAGAAAAATTTTACAAGCAAGGATAAGATATGTTGGAGAAGATTCACACTAGAGTACCTTATTTTTTTGCCATGCATTCCCATGTTTTTACATTGAGCTCATTTCCCCAGTAGAGTCGCCATAGGAAACTCTAAAATTTTTTGCAGCTTCTGGGTTGTCGGTATTCTCAGTGGAGTCGCCTTCTAAACGCTTTGAGTGGAGTTGCCAGAGCATATACAACCAGCATGTGTCTAAGACTGACTGCTCAACCAGGTCGTTGAACTAGGACAATGTCGTTTTCCCTGGGGAGATAATAGTGATCAATCCTCGACAACGGCGTCAAGATGTTAGCACCTTGTAATTTATCCTATGGTTGCATTAGGAGAATCACAGGGGTAACCATTTCAACCAATCTTTAGACTGCATTCTAGCCTATATAGTCATAGAGGGCTCTCTCTTGTCACAGGGTCATTCACATATACATTTGGATTTAAACAAGCATGCAGAAGGCTAGATTTTTGACGGGAACAGATTGTTTGTAATTTTCAAGGTGGTAAGACAGACAAATATTACACACCATTGGGCAATGGAGTCACAGCTTGAACCATTCAAGGGTATTACAGTAAATAATGAATAATGATTTTCCCTTTGTAATCTGAGGCAAAGTGGGTGCTACATTCAGTCAAATATCTTCAAGTGGTGGTAGGGGAAGGAGAAGAAGCCCAGTGGAGCAAGAGGCACCAGTCTATAGTTGAATCTCTTGAAAACACCTTTAGGAGCAACAAGAATAAGGGAAATGACAGAAATGGAGCATCTAACAAGGATGAATTTCACAACAATCATTAAAGACACATTATGAATGCTATATATGATGAAAGGAGCGCTTAATAAAATGAATTCCTCACATACAACTAGAAAGCATTAGCAAGAAATTACACATGTGAAAATGATGCAAACAGGAAACACAAACTGAATAGGAACACTGTGATGAATCTCAGAAACCCAAAGAAACATTTTTCATTATCACTTCCAAGAAAGTTTACAGAGTTGCAATTCGAGCACAGAGGCTTCAAAAAATGAAAGTCGAACCTTTTCCTCCTCTATTGAGGTTATATTTATAGTGTTATGGGCTCCCGAGACCAACCTCGAAACATATACAAATTCAGTTACAAAATTTGGGAATCAATCCCAAATCATCATTTGCAAATCCTAAGAAATTCCTGAGGTGGCAGATTTGACATGATTTATACCTGAAACATGCAATATGAAAAAACACACATGCTGGATTAAAAATGGCAAAGCGGTGTCTGGGATGCAGCCTCGCTTGATCGAAAACAATGTTTCAGAGTACCTCCAACGGTTTTACGCTCTCGGATGAAATCTGCACCATTGAATTTATCCATGCTGCATCTCCATTTCGCACATGAACCTATCTTTTTTCCGCCTTGTACCTTTGGTTTGCGAAATCAATCTTAGCCATAAATCAAAATTCTGCCACGATCTCCGCCGTCGAAAGTATGGGGTCTACTAGATTTTGTAGCACCGAACTATTTTATCCCTTGTGCATGTTTCCGCTGCGAAATCCATATCGATCGTAGATCTAGCCCGCTCCAGATCATGGCCGTCAGAATGAGCGTGTCCTACTAGATTTCGCTGAACCCAACCGTTCTCACTTGTCGTGCTTATCTCGGCCTCGAAATCCACCTCGACCTTAGATCTATTCTCGATTAAATCTCCTCCGTCAAAACATGCCGATCTTTAAGCCCTTCCGCGAATTGGAAAAGTTAGCTCCCACGTGCATGTTGCAAGAGCATAATTGACCCCCGCCGTAGATTTGAGGCCATGGTAATCTAAGTTGTTGAAACCTGTGGCCCCTACCAAATTTCGCGGCGTTTGAGATTTCACTTCTCCTTGCAAGTTCCATCGGCGGAGCTTGAGACGACAATCGATTTGTCTCCCTCTTTGGATCCAACGGTTGATCTTACCTGTTGTTTAACACCATTCCGCAACCACCCAAAATATTTGTACCGAGCATATTCCCTTTGCGGAATTGTTCGTGACCGTTGATCCTGATTGCTGTGGATCTGCGCCCTTTATTCTCGCCCTTAGATAACCATGAGCGGATTTTCATATATGAACCCAAAAGTAAGGTTATAAGCCCAGGATTTTTCAACGTTTGTTCATGCCACACTATAGAATAATCCCCTTTGACTTTCAGGCTTAGGATAAGCCTCCTAAGCAACTTCAAACCCTCCTTTGCATTCCTCCAGGTCATAAGACATGAAATGTTTTTTTGGCTTTGCCCCCTCATTTTTGCTGGTTTAGATCTTTACAGGGGAATTAGTGCAGATGCCTATGTAGAAATCTTCAAAATTTAGCACAGGTGCTAACACACTCAATGCGCCAGTCTGCATGAGTTTAGGAGCTCCACGGACCAATCCCTATAATTTAGGAACCCACTCTGAGTGCCACCAATAGTCTCTAGCAGTTGACCCTAGTAGGTATTCAATTATTTTCAATTATGCTCTGATTCCCATCATTTAAATCACTCTTAGTCATCCTAGTGCCACTTTGCATGATTTGAGGAAAGTAGGGCGCCTTTGCTCACCTAACTCAATCAGTTAACTGGTTGTGAACTTTTTCAGTGATCCGGAGTTGCATTAGTGAGCTCTAGTGGTGATTTTCCCACACTGAGTTAGCTCTGGAGTTAGTCCAGGTTGGTAGATTCGAATCCTATCCTAGGTATTCGAATCTCCTATTTGTAACACCATTGTATTACATATTTTAGACGGATTAATGGATGTAATGTGATTATTCCAATTTTGTCTCCATGTGTGCAATTTTACCCAACGTTACCAGAACTGGACCGGAACTGGCAAAACCGGGCGGTCAACCCGGTTTTGGTGGATTTCCGGTCTGGACCGGACTCTCGAACCGTTTTGGGCTGGTTCGATACCGAATCGGCCGGGTTGGTCCACGAACCGCCCAGTTCGGTATTGAACCGGTCCAAAACTGATTTTCTCAGAAAACCGGCCGGTCCTTACCGGCAATCACTGAAGATTGTGAAATTCGTTAGGCCCAAATGATGTACACTATTTGACAGAAAAAACCGTTTTTCAACACTTATACAGTAACACAATAATAAAGGGAAACAAACAATCTTTAACTCAAATATGGCCAATTTTTGCTACCATGCATAGGTCTGATTTTGACATATGAAAAACTTGAATCATCAAATAAGAAATAACATGAACCGGAGTACCAAAAACTCCGGTATAAGTTTTGTATTTAGCAAACAACAACAAGATCAGCTCCTCCAGACATTTGAGTGCCAGCTTTTAACCTCAGACTACAGTCCAAACTTAATGCAGACTTGTTATTGATGTTATATGAAATCAGTACAATCCCACAGCTCAAAGACAAGATGGATTCAGCAAAACGCTGAAAGCAATTGTAGTCTTGCAGCCATCCACGAGAGTTGCCATACAGGACAATAGGATGAATGGCCGCTAAGAAACAATTTGCAGGCCGACTTTAAGATACATTCCATAAATTTACAAAAAGCTTTGGTGAAGATCCTCTTCTACTTTGCTAGAGGGAAATGACATTTCTAGACTCTAGTAGACCTCACAATATAGTTATCCGATCCTAAGACAAGATACTCATACAACATAAATCTTCAAGGCTTAGGCAGTGATGGAAGTAAAGCACCATCCCGTTGATCACAATAATAGACCGCATGCTTCATTCTACTAAAGCAAGATCTAGACATGAAGAAAATGAATGTATATCTCTATCAAATTGTAGCACCTGCTGCAGTGTTTATTTCTCATAAAACATTCAAGAATTGACTCTAGTCTTTTGTATAGGCCATTTAGAGCCTTTTTGTTGATGTATTTTGATGCAGACATGGATTGCACTCAATGTTAAGTGCTATTTTGGTTCTATGAACTCTTATATGCTATATACATGAGAAACTTTGCATATTTTGTCTATAATGGTTTGAACTCACATGGATGCACATGAATATTTAAAAAAAAATGAATATTTTATGTATTTTTGGTGGATTGATTTTATGATCTGGTTTTTTACTTGGTTTTTGACCGGTTCCGGTTCTGAGGGTCTACCGGTTCGTCCACCGGTTTGGTTTTTGTAACCTTGATTTTACCATGAGTAATTGATCGGTCTTTACTGAATTCTTCTCTCTTCTATAGCCTTCTTTTCTTATTGAATTCATGCAGGCCTGAAGATCCAATGCTTTATTAAATTTGACACGAGGAGGTTTGCATCTTTGTGGAAGAGGATCTTCATAATACTACTCTTCAGGGGAGGCTAAGAGATTGGACATGGCAGTGCATAGAGATGAGAATTATATTTCCAAAGGTACTAGGATATGCTTCCATCTTCAGTGGATTCAAGAGGAAGATGAAAGGTGCAAATTCTACTTTGACCTTGTTTTCCGCCGATTGCGCACCAGCAGCAAAAACTTTCCGAAAGCTGTCTCCTCACTTAGGAAAGTGGGAGAGGTGTGACCTTGGGGGCAAGCACAGAGCTAGGTATTGTCACCTACTCCTAGCTCCTCCGTTTAGGCTAACTCCTAACGAAGCCAAGAGGGGTAGTCCCTAACAAAGAGTTTTCTATGGCTCAATGTGGTTAAAGTGTTTTAATTGGTTACGGATGCGGATGGGTGTTATTTAGGAGTTGTGATTAAATGTGTTTGTTTATTATGAATTCGACACATAAGACAAAGCAATCCACGTTGCTATCAAGAAAATGAAAAGATGAACAATAATTCAAGACTTTATAAAGATGCATTCACAGATAGAAATTAAAATGTTCCAACGACAAGTGATCTAGATATAATAATTATGCAAAGATTAAAAGACTAGTGCCTTTATGGAGTCAGAGCTCTGCAATGCTTTTAAGAAATAAAGCTAAGTCCTGAAATAAAGCTAGTGGATGTAATGTTGTGCAAGTGCTCTTGGTATGTTTAAAATATTTTAAGTGATCTTGCTTATGGTGTCAACGAAGGTTTGTCAAGAGCCGGGAGAATGTTCCAAGTTTAATTTGTTGAAGACATGACGACCCGCCCAGTATCCCAGGCTGGTATCGCGAAGATTGACCAGCTAGCTGAGAAGCTTAGACAGCGAGGAGTTCCAGCGCCTCTACTAAGAAGAACTTAGGAAATTCTTTACAACGCCGGTGCGTTGGTTATGGGGTTTAAATTTTATTATGTTTCTCTTGCAAGATTAAAAATCCAATGCTGTTTCTGGGTACTTCGATTTTGAAGTCGGTCAGAGTATATTTCGGCAAGGAGACAACGAAGTTGATTAATTATGGAGGAGTGAGTTACAAATTTTATTAAGTCGATTAATTAAGACCCTCCGACAGAGAGCGCTCTTAACCTTGTCTTATGACAAAGGTTCAAGAGACTTAGCTAATCTAAATGCCTAATGCAAGGATATGCAAGTCTAAATGTGCTATCCGATAGAGAGTGCTCTTGACTTGGATTATGACAAGTTCAAGAGACTTAATTAATTAATTGATTAAACTTTTAAGAAAAAGAAAGCTAAACTACCCAAGAGTCTCTTTCAGGCTTTTTAGGCCCTAATCGAGAAAGCTAGGGGGAAAGTAAAATTATATCAAAAAAAGTAAACAAACTTTGCATTAGCTAAGTAAATAAACAAAGAAACCCTTTTTTACTTTTGTATTTTATGAATGATAAACTAATCAGAAATGAACTATCCAACTTTAATGAAAAAACAAAACTCTAACAATTGAAACTATTATATCCTACTTTTAGCAAAATATGAAGCAAAGCATGCAAATGAGAAGACGGTACAAGTTTCCCCCAAATGGGGGAAGAGAGGTGTGGGAACCGTAATCCCACTTGCTCTTTATTAATTTGTTTACAATGCTTTTCTTTGCTGCCTTTTTTGCTTCTTTTCTTATTCCTGGAAGGCCTTTGGAGCAATCTACAGAATGGGAAAAGAAGAAGAGGGGATTTATGGTTTCTTAGGGCTTGATTCTTCAGAATTTCGCTAGCATTTCTGCTGTACCTGTCACAGAAGTAAAAAATCAGCAAGCATATATTGTTAAAAGATGATAGGAAAGACAATGCAAAAATAATAAAAAAAAATTAAAAATTTTGGAAAATTTTTTATACTTAGAAAAAATTTTGAACATTCACATGCAAAGCATAAATTTTTCCTTAGATATAATGAAGGAAACTAGATCTAGCAAAAGCCCTAAAAACAGATCTGAATAATGAATATTGAAACTTGGATCTATTTCATTAGCAAATGCAAAAATTTAAAGAAGAAGGGTAGAGAAAGAAGTTTCTTGTGGATGGAACACAAGAGATGGAGGAAGACTCCGACTTTCTTTCGAATGAGAAGAGAACGATCCTTGTAAGCCCTGCAATCACAAATTGTTAAATGACCGGTTGCTTGAAGCTTGGGCTAGATGTAGCTGAACTCTCACCCTTCTTCAACCTGTGAACCCTGCTAATACCAAAACTCAGATACAAGTGAGATCATATGTATGAAAAGTATGCTAAGATAGTTCAATCGAGATCAATATTACGTATAACTAACTACTCATATTCATCAAGATTAGAACCTACTTTGCATAAATAACTGATTTGAAACTACAAACAATTACTCTACTGTGCCAATAGTGGCCCTCTTGAGCTTAACACATAAACTGATCTCATTCAAGTAAAAAGGAGTAATGGATTAGAAGCAGTATCACCTCAACCATGAATCATTCACCACATGCAAAGAGAGATGGATCTCCAAATTCGAAAATCTTATTAATCAAATGTAAGCACAGCTTAATACAATTTTTGCATAGTAACTCCAGCACAAAAGTTCCATCTGAATAGAGCTAAAGGAGCCTCTATTTATACAATGAGAGAAGACCCAAAACCCTAAAACCAAAAAACCCTGACCTAATTGACTTGGCACACAACTGAGAGCCCAAACCCAAAGCTGAAGAGTTAAGAGTGAGGGGAGGCCTCCACCTAGGCAAGGTGCCCCCACTCTAAACCTAAATCATCAAAACCCAACCACCTGAGAGCCCACACGTGTGAGGGCGCAACTGTCAAGGAGAGAGGAGCATGAGCACTGGATGGAGGCGTGAGGGTTGAAGGAGGAGCTAACTGATGATGATAGGTGCCCAAACCCTTAGGGTTTGCACCAAACACTGCCTGTTATTAATTTCCAACTCTGTAATTATCATCACACCAATCCCAGTCTTCCAAATCATCCAATTCGTGAGCTTAGCTCGAGATGACAAGACTGCTAACTAAATATATCTTTAATGCTCACTGAAGCTGAGTTCTATTAACTCCAATCATTAATCCTTGATGCCATGTCATTCTGCATTTCATTTCGCTGAATTCGGACTAATTTGGAGAGATTTGGATTTTCTACAAAATAATCATTTTAATTAATTAATCAATATTTTCCCCAAAACTGACTTTTTTGAGAAAATATGAGTTATGTGGCTGAATGATGATCTGAAACTTGGTGCTAGCTGGCTGGCGGGTCATGAATGATTTTTGGCTTAAGGTTAGAGTCTTCAATCACTGAATTTGGGTTCTGGATGACTAACTCATTACAAATTGAATTTTTCCATTTAAATTATGGAAAAATTTAATTAAAAACTTAGGAAAAATGAAAAAGTTAAAAAAAAAAAAAAATTTGACGCATCCGGTAAAAAATTTTCAAATTTTTTCGGAAGGTCCTAGTGACTTAGGACATGACCATGCTCTATTCTAATTTCTAACAATGTCTAGTAGGTTTATATATACTCAGTTGGGCTCTAATAACCCCCCAAGGCCCAGAATTCAAAATTGGGCATTCCAGCTTTGGAGGAAGTGGGAGGAAACCTCGTCAATTATACTCGGCTATAGGCAAAGCATAATTGTCAAGGGCAAAAAACTCCCTGGAATACCTTAGTTGAAATTCTACGTCTTAGGAGACCAAACCACTCAAAACACCCTACTAGCACATTTTATTACAAACCTCGTGGGGCCATTGGTCATAATTATTCAAACAAAAAACTGACTAGCCAAAACTGGCTAGACACAAAGGCGGATCATCTGATACATTGGAATCAAGTCTTCGTAGGGTCGATGGTTCTCTTACAAAGAACCCTTCTTAGGTTAGAGGTATTTTTAATTCTCATTCCCACATATTTTTGCTCCTTATAATCTAATAGGTAGGGCAGTGGCTACCAGAGATACTTGTAGCAAGGTTTATTCTTTGCAAGGTCTCACATATTCTGTATAGACATCACAGAGGGTAGTTCTATGAGGATGAGGTGTTTGAAGTGAACATATGGATGTCATGGCCTTTTTTGGAGTTTTGGTTGGTTGCTTTTCGAGTATGACTTCAGGAAGTTGTATTTAGTGCTTCTATCAGTGACATCTGTTATCCCTGGCTATTAATGCAATGTGGGTGTCCACTGATTCCAAAGATAGACAAGTTCATTGGTTTCACAATGTGTGATCTGTTCAGCTTTCTTACATGCTGAGGGTTTTTGCTTCGTTGATGATCTACAAGGGGATCCCATCTAACTTCTAAGGCTTGGCTTGCCAAGAGTGGGCTTTCAGATGGGTTATGTCCAGGTTGTCATCACTCAAAGCATGTTTTTGGTATTGCCCATTTGCCAAGCATTGTTGCAGTCATGTTGAGGACCAGTATTCAGCTCTCTTCAGGACGGTTGGATTGGCATGCTGCAGCATTTGGAGATGGCCATTTTCTTGTGCAGGCTGCTTTCTTAGGGTATAGCAGTGCTTGCAGATCTCAGCTTTGTTCATCCTTTGGAATGTCTGGTGTAATTTTTCTTTTGATAATGAGCATAGCTCATTGTCTGCCTTTTGATTTGTGTGGTGGGATGAGATATGCCATCAACTTCTGGGCCCTGGCTGAGGGGGCCCTGTTGATCAAGAATGTCTAATCTCTTGACACTACTGCTTACTCTGATTTTATTTCAGCCTAAATTGTTCTTTGGAAGAGGTTATGATGTTCATACTTCATTGTATATACTATATACTCTTCCATTTTTTGCATTACTGTTTGTAAATATTTTTTTGTAAATATAAGAATTGAAAAAGAGGTTATCTTGGTGTCATAGACTGCGGCTTCTTTAAAATATATCTCAAATCCAGGTCTAACAATGCAAGTATTTACGTAGACATCCTTTTGTTATATGTCTTGATTCACTTTCTTACTGAACAATTCTAGTTTTCTGTTAATATTATATGGCACCAGTAGAATTTGGCACTTCATAATATGAAACATAGTGGTGAAGAGCAAAATTTGAAAGTGGGAATTTAGTGTATAAAAGAATTACCTGAGGTACCAGATGGGGACAGTGTCAATGTTGTCCCTTACAAATTTCAATATTATTTGATCTTCTGTCCATGGAAACCAGCGTGCAGTTGCAGAGCTTCTGAAAATGTAAGTGGTGGTCGTTTTGAAAGAGAGCGACCTATGTTAATTAATTGGACTTACATGGTAGAAGAATCTTGAGAAAGGAGCGGTTGAAATTTGAAATTTTTTTAAGAGAAGGGGCAGCTTTTCACCTGTTTACTGTGAAGATGTATTTGCTTAATTGTTTTTGGTGTTTACACCAATTGTTAGTTTAGAACACAGAATACAATATGACGTAGTTAAGAGATGCATCAAGAACCAATGGAAACAGTTATTCCTTTTCTTATATGTTTTTAACCATAGTAGCATAATTCGAGTACGAATACGCATACGAATTCGATTCGATACGGAAAAAATACGTAACGAAAAAATCTAGTACGGATAAAATACGGAAGTAGGTTACTTATAAATTTAAAAATATATATTTTTCAAATTTCAAAAAAAATAAAAATATACATCAACCATTGAAAATGTTCATGTAACATTGAATATTCATTAAAATCAACTTGAAACATATTGTAAATTTAAAACACAACATATCATATACCAATGCGACATATACGATGCTATCCTCCTAATTCCATCACAACCAGAGTTGCTAGTTCAAAATACAAAACAAATGTATGAATGCTCTAACATATAAATTTTAAATCCTAAGTCAAAATTCCATGCTCATTGACTCAATCTACGAATGTAATTGTATCTCCATCTTCATCACTATTATCGCTAAATCCTTCGACCTCATCACTACCAATGCCCTCATCTCTAAACATTTCTGGAGTGTCTTCATCATCCATGTAACAAATATATAAAATATAACAATACAATTATAAATATGAAATAAAAGTTTTTATGAAAAATATATAATAACAAAAATACAATAATAATAAATAAATAATAATTTAAATAAAAAATATATAAAAAAATATCAAATAAATTTTTTAATTAAAGTGAAACACATAAAAATATATTTATATATCAAATTATTTTTCCAAATATATATAAAAAATATTTTAAATAACTTTTCAAAACATAAAAATATATCAAATATATATATATATATATATATTAAATATAAAAACAATAACTTCAAAGCAACCTTAATACAAAAATAAAATTAAATGACAAAACTCATAACTAGTAAAATTCATAAATTAACAAAAAACCTAATAAAAAAACAAAATTCAAAACCTATTAAATTCATGAATCATAACTTAACGCAACCCTAATATAAAAAAAATAAAATGCAAAGGCTTACCCTAATATCATATCAGTATTCATTAATAATTATCAAATGAAGTTTTTAAACCGACCTGCTGACAGAGACGAACGCCACAACGCGTGACAAACGAGGAGTTGGACCTGTTCAAATAACAAATTATCGCCTCCCAATCCAATTTGGAGTGCCTAGTGTTGGTGGACGGTACTGTTGCTGGACGTTTTCAAAGCTGGTGATAGTATATATTTATAATAAATACATATAAGCTATTAAAAATTTTAAATTTTAAATGTGTTAAATAAAATTTACAAATTTTCATCGGCTTATGGGTTTCCAAGTAAAAATATTTTCAAACATTGCAAGTTGGCTGGGCCGTATCCGTATATGCCTGAATATTCAACGAATTCCGAATTCGTTCAAAAATTCCGTATAGAAAACCCTAATTCGGACGTATTATGCTACTATGTTTTTAACCTTTGCAGCATAGGCTAAATATTATGAAGTGGCAAGAGTTTGTAACAAACCCATCAATAAGCAATTAAGAGGTGTTGGTAAGTGTCAAGTCATAGATAATTACATCATTGAACTTGCTATCCTTTATGGAAGGGAAGCAGACATAAATTAGTACAAACCTAGCAGATTAAGTTTAGGACAACTCACAGATGACCTACTTCTGAGGCATTTGGAATTGGAATAAAACTAAGAAGCATGGTAGAAAGGAACATAGTAATTTTAATGGAATCTTTTTAGCACTGATGAAAATTATGGCAGAAATTGGTTTTGAAGGGAGGGGGTGGTAGAAACAGAAATGCAAAGCATGACTGCCCTACCACGTGGAAACCTTTGATCTTCTTGTACAGAGTAGAACATCCATTAAGTTTGCATTGTGCATTGAACATCCTCAGAGTTGAGCTTTACTGAGTACACTTTAGAAGCAAGCAGATATCTTTGTGTTGCTTTGGTCTATTCTTATCTCTTCGTAGCTAAGGCATTTCCTCAATTGCTGTAATTTATATGCCAAAACATTTGCTCAGTCTTTGTGCCTTGTATACTAATCGATTTTGGTTCCATTGACCACGTTTGGTAACTGGAGGAAAGAGATCCAGATTGATAAAGTTTAGTTTGTCTGAAGTTTGAACTCAAAACAAGTTACAATTCTGTTTTATGCTTTGATAATTCACTTCATGCACTCTAAGAGGGTTTCATTTTTTTGCATGCACATTGCATTCTAATTATCCACTGAAATATGTACCTTACTGTGGTATGCCAGGTGCCACTGGAGAAGGAGGTGAAATTGGAAATGTGGTACAGAATCTGGGGGATACCTATGGACAAGATGGTACAATAATGGAGGATAATGCAGCTGAAGAAGAGGAGGATGGTATAGACTGGGAAGAAGGCTGAAGCTTTGGATGTGAGACTTGAAATCAATGCTATTTTCATGAATGGATTTAACTTTTGAAACTTTTTATATGTATTTTCTAATAACGGACATGTTCTCTTAAGGCACTGTTCCGTCACTTGTTTATGGCACACGCAAAAGATAAATGTGGATAAATGTCGCCAGTTTTTATTTATTATAAAAATGAGTTACGACTGATAACTGACATTTGTATCTATGAAAATAATGATTGTCCCTTGCAATGCAAAATTGCAAATCTTCGAGTGGATGACGAGATTGTATATTCCTCAGTAGTAGAAAGATGAGAGGGATTTAATTGATTCTAAAATACCCAAAATAGATGAAAATTTACAATTTACACCTTTCAGGAATTCTGTTAAAGCACTTATTTCCCAGACATATATAAATCTATGGAGAAATTGATGCATATATTGTTTTATTGCATTTTTAATAATATAGGCAAAAATTCAATGTATTGCAAATAAGAAATAGGTTGTACCCTGGAAATATATCCAGAATGTTCTTGATAACTGTATGGACATCTCCAGAAATATTTGCCATTGTTATTTTTTCTTCTACAAACTGATTGAAATAAAAGTCCTACGAACTAGATTGCATTATGCATCGTCTTACAGCCTAAACCTGATAGTAGTTACCCCTATTTTTTTTATGAAGCAGTAACAACAAGCTTTTCTGCAATGACATCTTTGGTGTCATTTCCAAGTACCCTAGAATTTCGGGATTTGATTCACTTAATCGCCTTCATAATGTGGACGGTGTACATATTCAATTTTCATATGCAGATTGATATGCTTGGACATTCTTAGCGTCAAAGTGAAGCACTCTTGAAATTTCATTTTTTTTAAAAGTGGCCACAGCTTTCTCATTCAAATATAATCTTGTGAATCTAGACTGTTAAGTCA
>LPNX010868788.1:955714-998583 GCA_001517045.1 Pseudotsuga menziesii | reverse complement strand
TTTGTTGGCATTACAAAATAATTTGAATGGAAATGAAAGTAGAAAATCAGAAACTGGAAATGGTAGTGAAAATGATACCAATTCATCAACATCAATAGAAGGATTTGAACCTGACAGATCAAATTATCAAATCGGTGAACTCAATTTTGTTAAAGATGAACTTAATAAAGATAAGCCAGACAATGCATCAAATGAACTGATTAGGGGAGGTCCACATTTAGTAGCTCGTGATTCTGTTCAATGATGGTTTGCTGCTGTTATTCACTCTTTCAATCTTTTCTGATGCCATAGACTGGCTAATTTTTGCCTGAGAGTGAACTTTTGAGGGTGTTATATTATCATTAGGCACTGAGTTTATCACCTATTAGTTGGAGTGAATGGACATCAGTTTTTCACACATTTGCCTACTGTCATTTGCAATAGCTTCAGCTTATATGGAAATGGCATTCAGCGTCCACACGGATCACTCAAATACCAAATGGAAGAGAACAGGGGATCTGCCACTAAGGACAAATCTTAGATATGAGGCAATTTACAGTGACAATGTGATTTACTTCACAACTTCAGAGCCTTTTATGATTTTGGGTATAATTTGCAAAAGGAATGATGGTTGAGAGTGGAGTTTGATGGTTATTATCTTGAAAGTGAACCATGTGTTGCTTGTAGCTGTCCAGAAGTGCCTTACACAAGAATGAAGCTGGACAATCTGAAGTCTGAGATCAAGTTCACTGACAATCGAATTATTGTGAAATGTACAGGCAGCCACACTATCCAGAGTGTTACCATGACTGTTCATGATGCTCGCTGGTCAAAATCAGTTAAAGTGCTCAATTTGTATTACAATAATAGACCTGTGGCTGATTTGTCAGAGTTGAAAAATAACTGGTCACTGTGAAAACATGCAAAGAGTTGCCATCTTGCATTCAATCAGACAGAATTAAAAGTTGAATTTCCAATACCTATAACTGCTTGCAATTTTATGTTTGATCTGGACTCATTTCTATGTAATGAATGTGGATACAATCACATTGGAACCTGAATACTGTAATGGACAAAAGATCTCTAAAGCTCTATCCATCACTAGTGGATTAGGTGGAAGCATGGAATTGGATCATGTAATTCAGGGGAATGACTTAGTTGATGAGAATAAGCATCTGAATTATGCATATTCACCCAATGAAAATGGAAAATCACTGCTTTGTCATAAAAAGGACTCTGTGCCTGTTTGTAATGTACTACTAGTAACTAGACAGGAAAGCCATAACGTGCCAGTTTAGAAGGATAGTTGTGCTGCAGGAAAAGAGCAAGTGATGGAAAATGTATCACAGGGAAAAGTGTCCTTGTTTAAGATGATGACATTCAAGACAGTGACCACCTTCATGGCACTACCACCAACAACAACTTNGACAGGAAAGCCATAACGTGCCAGTTTAGAAGGATAGCTGTGCTGCAGGAAAAGAGCAAGTGATGGAAAATGTATCACAGGGAAAAGTGTCCTTGTTTAAGATGATGACATTCAAGACAGTGACCACCTTCATGGCACTACCACCAACAGCAACTTTCCTTGCATCCCATCCCCAAGACAATAACATAATTGCAATTGGAATGGAAGACTCAACTATTCAGATCTGTAATGTTCGATTTGATGAGGTGAAGAGCAAACTCAAGGGACACCAAAAGAGAATAACAAGACTTGCTTTCTCTCATGTATTAAATATACTTGTATCATCAGGGGCAGATGCACTTATGGCTGTGCATGAAACTCAGCTTGCTATCTATGAAACCGCAAAATTGAAGAACACTGTTGAGAGAGGCAGATTTTATGGTTTGACTGATTCCACTGTCTTTCATTTACAATATCTTTCAAGCAGTGAAATTAATTGAGGTTAATGGCATCTTAGTTCTTGTGCACTGCTATAGTTCTTAGCAGGTTAAATTCCATGACAAACACAATCAGGAAAACCCAAAGGCAACAAAAAGGAGCACTCTGAGTTGATGCATGGCCAGCCATTTAACTCAGACAAAGAAGAGAAACAAAATTCTGCTCTATTTTTCTTGTTTTGAGTGATTGAAGTCAAATGCCTACCACGAGCTAATGGAGAGGAATTTTTGAAAACCAAAGGAGGTTTTTGTTCCTAAGATACTCATCTACAAAAACCTCTCTCAGTTTTGCAACAGCTATCAAGGTTTGAAAGATTCAATTAAATCTTTACAGCCTATTTTTCAGGGAGTTTAAATATTCAATATTTTCCTGTTTTAGTGTTCATTTTGCGGGGCAGATTCTGATCGATTGGAGATGAACTTTTACAAACCAAGAGAGGTTTTTGTTCATCACGGACCCATTTACAAAAACCTCTCTCAGTTTTTACACAGGTGTCACCAATTGAGAGATATGGAAGCTTCTTTGACACCTATTTTCCAGAAATTCGCCATATTTGCCAGGAATCCGATTTGCTATTTTTAGTAAATTAGTTGAGTTAGTTAGTTAATATAACTGCTGGGTAGTTTCAATTTCGGCCTAATGAAGGGGAGATAGAACTACTTTTTGTAATTATAAAAGAGGGATAGAAAGACATTGTGAGGGTTCTGGATTTTTTGGGAGCATCAGGAGGTCTGCTAGCTGATCATACTTTCAGGCTTATTCAGTGATAGGTACTGTACTCTTGTATACATTTACTGATGAAACTATGAATATATGACTCTTTCCCCTTCATTTGGTCTGTGTTGGCTTTATTGTAAGCTTGTTTAGCTTCTTAATTGACAAATTCAGTACTGGTTAATGTGTATTTTCTGGTGTTGCTTGTCCATTATGTGTGAACCTCAATACATGCTGTTTGTTGGATTTTTGTGATATACATGCATATTTNTGTCCATTATGTGTGAACCTCAATACAGGCTGTTTGTTGGATTTTTGTGATATACATGCATCTTTATCAGTTATATGTGTTTGATTTAGTTGTTACTTAATTACTGAATGTATTCCCTGCACGATCTTGAAACTTACAACCAAAAACACATAAACAAAACCCTAAACCCTAGTTTGAATTGAGTTTTTCTCTTGAGATTGTGTTGGCTTGTTCCCTTAGCCTTAGGAACAATTTCTGGCACAAACATCTTTGGCGCCGTTGCCGGGGACGAAGCTGAAGCATATCTTCCCTGGGATACTTACCTGTTTTCCTGGTTTGAGAGGTGAACTTGAACCAGCATTTTTGAAGGCTATTTTCACCAAAAAGTTTGACAAAGTGGCTGCTAGAAGAATTAGAACGTATCAGTCATGCCTAGCTTTATACAGCCCTGATTAATTTGAGCTACTGTCACTCCTTTCTCTTTCTGAGAAGAAGAAACAAAATCTCTCTTGACAAATTGATTGGCGACTCCACTATTTCAAAATGTACGGGCCCATGTCCATGGAAGCTATGGTGGCTCGAAGGTTTGCACCATTAAATTTTTCTGATATTCCAGGTTTTCCAAATCCAGTACCTACTATGGATGTTTGGGGAGATTGTCTTCCACGGTTTAGAGAAAACAAAGAGGATAACCCATCAGATCACCTTATCAAATTTCACCAATGTATGGTCCAGTTAAATATCCAGCATGAAGATGTTCATGTATTCACTTGAGCGAGATGCACGAGATTGGTATTTTTCTCTTCCCGCTGCTAACATCTCTTCACTAAAAGAATTCCACACATGCTTTCGGAAGCATTGTAAGTATCTGTACCCAGCTGAACTCTTTTTAAAAGATTGTTGTGAACAGGCAGATGTTTATCATACAATTTCTATTTTAAAGAACCATGATGACGAGTATAGTCAAGAGTTCAAAACATGTCATAAAGAAGTTGAAGATTTAGAATTTGTTGAAGNTCTTGAAACTTACAACCAAAAACACATAAACAAAACCCTAAACCCTAGTTTGAATTGAGTTTTTCTCTTGAGATTGTGTTGGCTTGTTCCCTTAGCCTTAGGAACAATTTCTAGCACAAACATAGACAATGGGGGAGCAAGCTTCAGACCAAAAAAATTACTTTTTTTTATAAGAAAGCAGTCTTTTTCCGTCATGCAGCTCATCTGACATTGATATGGATTGACGGGAAAGCATGTTGAGGATCCATATTTTTAGAATGAGTCATGGTTCTAATGTGGCACTTTCAATGTAATTGAATTGCATTTGCAAAATGTAAAGAGACCGTGGCTTATTTGGACCATTGAATAGAGGAGAGAATTGACAGTTATTCAGATTTTAAAGATGGCTAGCATTGAGTAGGTGCTGGATGAAGAGGAATTTTCTTTTCAAATATATTAACTTTTATAATTATTAATATCTCGATTATTATTATTATCATTTTATTTTGAGTTTCGACTTGGAAGAAAAGGGTGTCGCCTAAAATGGTAGACCCTTGTAGATATGACACCAAGTGATTCATATAAAGTTTGAAAGTGCTACTACAATGAAGGTCTGAATATTAATTATAGTGAAAACTCTCTCGCTAACTCATCTGGATACCAACGTTATTTATTAAAAAGTTGAAAAAATAGAGTACTAAAATTAAAATTAAAATAAAATATTGTAATGACAAAACATGGAAAGAAAAATTGATTCCAGAAATGACATGAAGAAGCCCCAATACAAATGGAAAATAGAACAAATCATTACAAAATTACTATCATTATCATGTCATTATATGTGATAATTATGATAATTATGACATTCTCAATAATTATCACATGTAATGATATGATAAATTAAAAATATAAAAAAATAGAGTACTAAAATTAAAATAAAATATTGTAATGATAAAACATGGAACAAAAAATTGATTCCAGAAATGACATGAAGAAGCCTCGATACAAATGGAAAATAGGACATCATTACAAAATTACTATCAACAAGAAAGAAAAGTTTAGAGAATTGTAATTTTTGCACATGGATGAAGAAAGAAAAGTTTAGAGAATTGTAATTTTTGCACATGGATGAAGAATGTTCGTTATTGAAATGAAGACCTAGGTTTCATTGCATGCTAGTAGAAAACTATGATGCTTTCAACAAAGGCTCATCGCCAAAAAAACAAGTCTAGGTCAATATTTGAACATAACATAATAAATCCATAATATACAAATTTTTACCTAAAGCTTGACTCGAGTCCCAACAAACCATTTCACTAAACATGTTTAAGCTATACTTTCTCACCTATGCCTATATTTATGACATTAACATGATGTGAAACTTGAAGCTAAGGCTCGTAGTTAAATGGACAAGGTTGGGATATAAGGTAATGTGATATTAATTATACCATTGTTGATTGACCTTCCCATTATAGAGATAAAGAGAGAATTTGATGTCAATGAAATAAAACCATTATAATATGTTGTAGAGGTGGTGCAATACTTAAGACAACATCCTTCAATACGAACAAGCCTAACATGACATGAAGTGCATGAGAGAAATGGAGTTGAAAGAGTAATCTCAAAATGAAAAGGGTTGGGTTGTCCATTGATAGTCTCCTCGTATATGAAACCATCATAAGCAATTTATCCATTATTTCCCAAGAAGCCCGAGAATCAATGCATGTGGTAGGATGATTGGTAAATTATTTATGATAAATACCAAGAATGCATGCAATGGGTGAGTACATGTGATGGGTGATGGGATGCGATTAGATAGGAAGAGTAAGCAATGCATAAATGTGTTGGCATGGTGTCGTCTAGGGTTTATAGAATAATATTTGGTACCATGAGAGAATGCTATTGAAAACCACTCTTTATGTTCCTAATATTGATGTTATAAATATTAGAACACCATTAATTTGTTGGGTTGAGGCTTATCTGTTAGACTGCATCAAGAATTTTTAACTCAATTTTTTTAAGGCATGGGTAAGTGTTGAAGATTGAGAAAATTGACAATATCACAACCTCTATATATGTTGGATGAGAACCAAGTTTCAATAGGGTATAATGTTCAACCATCAAGTTGATTGGTCTAAAAGGATTTGATGGTTTTGGTCATTTTTTAGCTAAATTGAATATCCCCTTCTTGGAATAGATGAGCAATTAGAACTGTAAACAATGAGAATGTTTTTCAATGTATTATTGAAACAATACAATCTAATCTCGACATCGATGCTTTGAATGATGAGTGCTTGCATATCTTGTCCAATATTAGAATTAGTCTAGACTTTGGACAAGAATAATCCTCTAAGGTGAGAGAAGATGTGAAACTTTTGCAGATGTTAGTCTTTGCCTCATTAATGCATAGACTAGGTAATAACAATGAAAGATTGAGCTTCTTTTGCTTTAGAAATGGGTAACACAATTAAATTTCAATGAAAGCAGTGTCCACATTTGTTATCAATGACATATTTTTGGTTTTGCAGCGATGTAAGAATCTCATGGAAGAGGAAAGATCCACTTGATAACAATAAATTAAATGAAGAACATTGATTCCATATGGCATTGAAAAAATACTAAGAATGGTAACTAGTTGCATGCATATAAGATTATACTCAACCATGTTTTGCATTGACTGAACTAGACTTCTAAGATATAAAGGTGATATTTTCATCTGCATGCACCAACATAAGAATCAAGATAGCATGAGGAAAGTATGTCTGTGTTTTGATAGTAGTCCCATGATATTTCATTTATTAATGGTGTTTTAGAAAATTGACTTAGAAATAAATATAACTCATAAAATCATGCTAAAGGAAGATGGTAAATAGTGTATATATCATTAAGATTGCAAGAAATGTCCAAATCTTTACAAGTCCACAAGACATAAAAACTCTCAAAGTCAAATAAACTTAGCTATAAAGTTTTCATATAAGCAGTGAAACAACATAGTAGTCTTTGTGTAATCTTCCAATAGAGGCACTAATGTAGATGACACATCCAATTGAAAGATTTGGGAATATACACAGAGTTAGTTTGAGAAGGAAAAAAAACATAATGGGACAAGACGACAAAATAGAACATATGAAGGGGATCATCAAAAAGACATAATATGAAAGGAGTACCAACAACGCTGGGTGACAAAACTTCTTTCTCCTACAAATCGCCTTGAGTTCATCCCCAAGAAATGATAACAATTGCAAAAAAATTAAGTCCTTATCATCACTTCTTTGTTTTTGTTGGCGTACCAATCGTTGTAACATTTAGAAGCAACCTTTGATTCTTGATGTGTCAAACACAACTATGAATTGCAAAACATATATATTACCATAATCTAAAATGGTAAAATATATGTACATCAAAGACAACAAGTCAAACTTGGACAAACATGAATTTTAACACAAATACTTAGTATTCAAAATTTCAAGCACTACACTCTTCACATTGCTTGTATAGAACTTCTTTGATCATAGCTTGCACAAATTAGCATTTGATATAGCTAATGTTCTGGAATCTAGTGGCACTACCTCCTATTATTTTTGTGGGTGTTAAGTAAATGATGGTGTCAAAGGGAACTATGACCAACCTTGTTCCTTTGATAATCTAAGAATGTCCAAATAGGCATTCACTTCTTAACATGAATAATTGTGCCTACAAAACAATTTGGATAAAAATAGCACTCTCAAAAGTTATTAGAACAATTACAAAATATTTTATAAGTGTATATTGTGGACTCATTAGTGGTGTTGAACAACCGTGTTGTCAAAACTTATACATAATCTTGATGGTGTCAAATACCACATAATAAATATCTATTGCACTCTAATTTCAATAATTAGATTATGTAGAGTACTTTAGACATCATTTGAATTTTTTATTTATGAATTATACCTTGGGAGTGGTCACCCTCTACCTATATTTGTTACTAGTATTTGGGATGGGTTTCAATATTGACATTCTATAGAAAAATCCTTTTATTCCCCAATGAATAATTGTGATTAAAACTCAACTATGTTTCCCAACTAAACTATTGTAAAATCCTGATTTTAGGCAATGATTGCTAGGCATACACCTTTTGTCTTTTAACCAGTTTAGATAATCATCGCCCATGCATCTTTTTCTAGCCTATGATTTGTGAGTATTCCATGATTAGCTATCCCATAAATATTTTGTTCTGTTGTGTTTGCATGTTAGATATATGAGGCCTTCATCCCCTTCTTTCTTACCTTCTAGTATAACATTCATGTTCCAAGGAAGTAGCATGGCTTCCAATATTCTATTAAGTATGCCTTTGTCTAATATGCCTTATCTTAAATAAAAAGGTCACCTCAACCAAGTTCTTCAACCCAGTTTATATCCATGTAGTTGCAAATATTGTCTCTAAGTTTACCAACATACATGGATGTCTTACCTCAAATGAAAATCCTGTAATTATTTCCTAAACTACTTACTCAAGGACATGTTACTCAACTTATGTGCTACTTTAGATATAAGTCAAATAATATAGCAATCGTGAAACATGGACAAAATCCCCCACCACTTTCTAATCCATGAAATACATTTTTTGTATGCATTTTATGAAAATTGTTAGGTTATGATCATTAAAATCATTTTGATTTTGTTTTACATAAGTATGCCTTATATTTATTAAATTTAATGGCATACAATTTCAAAGTAATTCAAGCATTTAATACATTATATGGATCAACAAAAATTTAATAAATTGTTTTACATATATTATATATAAATTTAATAAATTTACATATATTATATATATTGCATATAGACACTACAACTTTGGAATAATTTTAGTGTTCATTGTTAGTATCGTCCAAAGTTGTGCCCCAAATGAAAAATATCAACCCTGAATACATCTCTAATGACACATTCCTTGATTTCAGTATTGATATTCGAAAAAATCCTTAGAAAGAATACCTAGTAACTATTGACCCCAAAATTTATTGTTCAAATTGGAGTGTGTGAACTATTTATATCAAATCAACTTAATTCTTTCCTTCGTGATAGTGCTTTTGTTTGGTTTAGAGGCATGAGTTAGGCTATAATATTATTGGTAGAAGGTTGGTCAATAGATTACTATTTAACAAGATGTATACATGAATTTGTTGCATAATGTATTTGTGACACTTAATGCATTGTTGTCACATTATTTCCCATCATTGATTGAAAGTGTTATATGTATGAGATAATACATTTGATATCTCCATGGTGATGAGCATGCTTAGAATCCCAAGTGTGTAATTTTTTTGCTTGAAGGAGACACAATTATTGTTATCATCGTTAGTTAGGAAATCCATTGTACATTTTGATTGGTGACTTTATAACATTCACCTTGCTTGATTTTATTGGGAGTCTAATATAAGGTGTGGAATACCTCCTTATATTTAATATGATTAACTTGAGTTGTGATTTTACCTAAGTTCATGGGAAATAGACATGTCATTGATGGAAATGAAATGATTTGGTTTTAACTTAGGAAACATTTGTCCCCATAGAGACCTTTCATCTTTGAATTGTATATGGGTAGAGATGTGTATATCGAGATAACATACTAATGTTTAATAGTCACTTTACACCTTCCCATGGCATGTAGACTTAAGAACTGGAAGCTCCAAGTGGCAGTTGGTGATTTGTGGTTAGTTGGACTCACTAGTACTGGATGAAAGATTTTAGGCAACAACTTACTTAGCAAGTTATGTGTAATGGTATATGGATTTGGCCTACGAAGGACCCACTCAGTGGTGACATGAAATTGTCTTTCGTCTCAAGGTCTAAGTCTTAACTATTGTTATAGGGATACAAACCACCTAGGCCATATTTGCATTATGTGCCTCATGCATATTACCTCGTCTCCCCATTCACATAGAAGGATGGATTAAATTCATTAGTTACACCCTTTCACATTAACATGGAAGTTTTACCCTGCCATATAATAGTTAAACTAGTTGGTGTGATACCACCCATACTACAAGATAATGCATGGAATTTGAAAAAATGGAAAATGAAAAAGAAAGGCTAAGATAACTAAATGTAAATGTTGTCACTCTTATCTAACATTTAGTAATTGACATTCATGCTTGTTTATCGAGAGCATAATATTAAGGTAGATCGTTGAATAAGACAATCCATTTTCATTGTGCTTGAAAAATTTGGACTCTTTAAAGATGGTAAAAATTATATAAAAGCTTGCATTTTTTAACCATGGATAACTTCCCTCATAAATTCCTAGTCATAAATATTCTTCAAAACTGCCCACAAACCTCAATAGGGGTGTATACTTTTCCCTTGCATTTACATAATATGGGAGAGTCCCTAGGCTAAATGTTGGAGAAGGCATCAAAAGAAGGATATGTTCCACAAATTCAGTGAGTTCGAGGTCTCAAAGTTTTAAATCACTCCCAATTTGCAAACGATGTCGTCAATTAGAGGAAAGTTGGTACCAAAATGTGCCTCCTGAAGAAATTATAAAAAAAAGTAAGCTTTACATGCCACATAAGAGTCGTTTATGTCGAACCATAATTTCTTTCCCATGCAAACTAGGTTAATCTAGAATTAGAGTCAGAAGTACAAATAATAATGAAAAGATTAAATTTGTATGCACACACAATAAATGATAATCGATTTCATGCAATAAATAATGTAAATTAATTTATACTCAATAATGCAATTTTCAAATGGTATTGCTTAGGCGGTTAGGAGGATCAATTCCCGTAAGTAACAGATTGATCTCTTAACGAGTATATTGGTGTATCAACCTTGAGCCCTCAACAATCTAGTTTACCTTGAATACCATCCTCAAAATGAAAAGAAGTGCATGATGGGTTTTTCTATGAAGAGAAAATGCTTTGTAAATGTTCATGTATGGGTAACTATATAATAATATCTAATATACTTATTATTATATAGTTATTTGAACATTTAATGAGATAGATTAATCATGTTATTATATTATTTTATTACTATATAGTTAGTATAAATTATATAATATCCCTAGTTCCCAGATTAATGAGCTCAAATTGCATAGAATAACTATTATTCTTCACATTAACTGGATTAGAAAATCTGTTCTTTAAATAAAACATTTTTTTCTATGTGAGGACCCCTTGAGGTATGGGATTACCTTTCATTTGTTTTGCTTATTTTGCACAATTAAGTAGAGCTTTTCATGCTCCTCATTGTCAATGACGACATCTTTAAACATTATTCATCATTATTTAGTAAGTTAATTAATTAATATGCCCACACGGGTGTTGCTCATTGGCATCGCTTGATATGAAGTCACTTGTTGTAAAGGAGGTCACGAGTTCAAATCCCACCCAGGTTTACATGTGTCTCATGTATTGAGGGTTGTTGTGGGGAACCTAGGGGTATAGTGGTAGTGGAAATGGATCCCTGGATCCCGTGTCACGCGAGTACTAGCCCAGCCCCAGTTGCTGATTCTCCTAATCACAAAAAAAGTATAAATTATAAAATATATTATATCGTCATTATGTAATAATATAAAATAATACATGAAGTATAATAGATATATAATAATAATATGTTAATATTTTGAGCAAATATGGAGATGCTTGAACTTTAAAACTTGTGTTAATCAATCACTGCATATATGAATCTCATAAAACAAATCAACCACATAAATCATTCATCCATAAGAGACAAGATATACCCTAGGAAAACCCTCCAAATATGAAGGATGAAAAACCCATCAATTCTTTGAGTATGATATATAGATTTGCAAAGAATGGTTTACAACACATTAGTAGATTGCCCGATAAGAGATATCAACTCAATAGTAGAGAAGAGAGATCCACAAAAACTTTGTAATGAACCTACCAAGTGCCCAACACTTTAATAACAAGTCAAAACTCACAACATGCAATGTTTTCATGACACTAGTGCACACATGCACTTCAGTTTCAAATTTGCCTTCATGGGTGCCAAGTCATTGTCCTTGGATTATCCTCCATGCACAATACATGCACCATACCTTCCAAGAATAATTTTAATTGAATATTAACTAACTTTGAATTGAACTAAATCTTTTAAATGAATGTTGATCACTTAGTTAACAGACTAACTTAAGTGTCATCGATGCTTCCCTTAGTGTCATCCGTGCTTCACTCTTAGTGTCATCAGTTCTTCACTCTTAGTGCCATCAATGCTTCACTCTTAGTGCCATCGGTGCTTCACTCTTAGTGTCATCCATGTTAATTATTTTATTACTATTTTTATCTTTGCATGTATCACTTAGAGATTTCTTAATTTAACTGATACATTCTTTATTACAACTTAGGCTTTACTGGAGCCTCTTCAATTTGAGTTCACTAGATGCATGCACAAGCAATTCGAATCATTTCTCTTTTCTCTATGCTTATCTCATTATCATTAATGTTTACTACACGGTCCACATGTGTTTATTATTTATCCATCTTATCATATCATACTCACAAGAATTATCACACATACTGGTGATCACGTCATATTACCTCAGGTCATATAGACATATCCTAAAGTATATCACTCTAGGGGTATCTAATCCCTAAAAGAGACTTATAGCACTCAGTGACCATGACTAGTAATAAATCACATAGTATTTCCACTTTACCAAGTAAAGTTTTCCACCTCAACAAATGGAGCTCCACCTAAATGACTATCCATTCTATGGATGACTTCATTAGTATCATTGTTTGATATTACTCACAATCCCATCTCTAGTTAAGGAGAACCATCTCATAGGGTATCGTCTATGAGAATCACTGACTTGATATAACTCACAAGTATGCAGTACAAGTATCCCACCTCAACACATGAGGATATAGATAGGACTTGATACAACACAAGTTTGTAGAATGACTCCTAATGTTGTACAATCAACACTCCCTCTCAGCGAGGGAGACATTCTCTGCTTTACTAGAAATTACCTGCCATATCAAGTTTATATTGGAAGTATCTCAACTTCGTCACTGACAACGTCTTGTCCACATATTTGCAATATTCTCATCAATATCTATGTGCTAAATTTTTACTTTACATGAACATGACTTCCGATGAAGTGAAAAATTCATTCCAATGTGTTTCGACTCACCATGAAAGATTGGGTTTTCGGAAAGCTCGACTTTAACACCTAATACTATAGGCTCAAGTATTTCACCCCAGTAGGTAGCATCCCAAGTTACTCTTCTCCTCAACATGTAGTACTATCTACAAAACATATTTGCTTTTGTAGTACTCTGTGACATACACCTTGCTTTGGTAGCACTAACCCAATTCTCTTAGCTTTTGTAGTACTAGCTGTGACATACATAGTTTAGCTAAAGCTAAACCAATAGTTGGATAGCACAATAGGTCTACCATGTATCAATTTCAATAAATAACCTATTATAATGTACTTCAAATATACTCAAACATATGCTTATTAACAAGCATAAATACAACGGGTCTGGTAAGAGACCAACCAACTACTTATACATAGTAGCATCATCTGGATTTGATCCATAATGTGGTTTCTCTAAACTAGAAACATGGATTTCAAATCCATCATATACACCACATTAAGTTTGTAGTAACATGTAGAAATAAAGTCTCATATTTTCTTTCAATCTTCAACATTGGTTGACTTCTGGAATCTTCTGCTATTTGGAGAAGTTCCTTCTGATATTTTTCGTTCTCTATGATATTCTTCAAGACTTTATCACTTTCATAGTGATTCCAATATTCTTCTCTTTATACTACAACACCCCAACTACCTCTCCAAGAGGTTTAACTGTTCTCTAATAGTCCTGACTATAACTCTTCTTGAGTTTATAGAGTCTCTGAGACTTTGACTATGTCTCTTCTCACGTGAATTCTCTCAACAAGACTCTACTACAACCCCAGGCTAACTGGGTCATGTACCATAACTAATTGGTGGTGAATTTATCTGTTGTTGACTATGAAGACACATCAATACCCCCTCTTCAACTAGAGGAGTTTTTTTGTTCTACAACCAAGCTTGTATCGAACAGAGGCTTTAGTAAGAATGTTGACAATGCTGCTTATATGTGGATATGTATGATGTCTTAGAAATAACTAACTGGGAACCTCATAAAGCTAGTACTACTTTACAACATTCTCTATCTAGAGCAACATCTGTGATCTTCCTTAATCACTGCACTAGTTAGAATCCATATATATTGAAAACTTTATTTCACTAACCAAGACATATCTGAGTTCACATACACTTGTACCAAGTCAGTACCACAACACATGCTTTGTTGTACATGTCTATGTACTGACTGTAAATCATATAACCGATATTGGTACCAATTAAATACATCTCTACTAACATTTGAGATCCTCCAAATATGATTTATGAACTATTAAATCCATATTTATCTTCATGTGTGGTCATGGACTTGTAGTACATCATCCTGAAAACTCTTTAGGAACTCTGTTGCACATTTTCCTTAACTGAGGAAAATCTTACGTGGTGCTATAATATCAAGAATCAAGATTATTGAATATTGTTTTGAGCTTCCTTCTGATTATGAGCATCACGCAGGTCTCCTCCTAAGATGAGACACATCAAACCAGTTTCACTAGTTCCTCGAGAGCTAGCAATTCTAGCTTCTCCCTCTCATCATCAGGATGTGAGAATCATAATGTGGGTCCTCAAACAAGGAGTATCATGCTAATTTATGTATGAATATTTTCTTGATGAATGCAAATAAGATAATTTAATTATCTTCAAGAGTCTTCACATCTCTTAGAATAGTATTAGGCCTTCTATTATGTCTTCTTCCTAAGAAACATAAGAGCTTCCCGATCTAGTTTCTTTTAGGATCAGCCATCGGAATGACTCCACATTCATGTCATTCTTTACTTGTAGGTCAAGGAATATGGATTTTTCCTACAAGACAAAATATTCTAATGGTTAGAACCATTTCATCCTCATGAATTTTATTTACATGAATACTTTCAATATATTGATAATGAATTACACAATTATGTACATGTTGCTGCCTTTCACACACCTGGGGGTTAAGCGCAACAAAAATATTCAAGTTGCTATGTGTGTCCTTGGGGGAAAGTCTTGAGTCAAGTCCTATCACTTGATATTGACTCCTCTATTTAGGAAAAACTCCTAACGAACCTAAGGGGGGTGGTCCCTACGAAAGAGTTGTCTAAGGCTCTTAAGTTTTAGTCGTTAATGATGGAAGTAAGTTGTTTAGAATTTTTTGAAGTAAAATTACTGAGACAAGATTGTTTTCAAATTTAAATTAATGTTCCAACAACATAACATCAAAAAATAACCAAATTTAAATAAATGTGAATCAAATCAGTGCCAATGGAGTCAAAGCAAAATAATGATGTTGAAATGAAATGTTTTGCAATGTGTCTTGGTCAGTTTTAATTATTAAAGTATGAGATGAGTTACGAGAAGGGGATTCTCGATATACTGAAAGTACTGAGAATATATCTGGAAGATGACAAAAGTGGTTCCTCACTTAGAAATAAGGGCCGAGTCGAGGTCTTAGACAAGGTATCCAACACTACACCAACAAGAATGTAGCATGACTGTATCTTGAGGTTGCTACTCAATGGTTCCCGCTTCCTTTGAACAATTTTTCCACAATTGTCAAATATCGTATGTCAGATCTTTGTAATTTTTTTTCAGGTAGTCGATTTTATTAATGGATTGTAAGATTAATCTAAGGAATTTAGAGAGTGCCAAAAACCGCTTTTGATTCCCCAATGACCAGGAAAATCCTGCAAAGGGAAATATCATAGACGAGTTTAAGACAAAATGTTTATTCCAATTTGATGAAGCAAAAGATGTTTGTAGAATCAAATACACTAATGACAAATTAAAAAACTCCATCCTCCATCCCTTTTCTTCTTTCCTTCTCTCTCCCAGCAGCATTGTAAGCCTTTCGATCATTTTCAAGGATCAAAGTGAAATCATAATCCATATTTTTATCATATTGTAAATTCATTAATAAATAAATCAAGTGGGATACACAAGTCCCACACTGCATTCCCCTTGGGGGATTCACAATCTCCTTCATGGTTTACATTTTAGAAATCAACACTTGAACACACTCCACCTTCTAGAAAGGATGCAGTGTTTAGTTGTTTTTTTATTTCTTATTTAAAATTTCATACCCGAATCATTTCCACAAAGTATGCTCTCACCACCTTTGTGGAAATGATTCAGGTATGAAATTTTAAATAAGAAATAAAAAACAACTAAACACTGCATCCTTTCTAGAAGGCGGAGTGTGTTCAAGTGTTGATTTCTAAAATGTAAACCATGAAGGAGATTGTGAATCCCCCAAGGGGAATGCAGTGTGGGACTTGTGTATCCCACTTGATTTCTTTATTAATGAATTTACAATATGATAAAAATATGGATTATGATTTCACTTTGATCCTTGAAAATGATCGAAAGGCTTACAATGATGTTGGGAGAGAGAAGGAAAGAAGAAAAGGGATGGAGGATGGAGTTTTTTATGTCCCAGGTGACCCGAAAATCGAAATTTAAACAATATGTCCTCCTCCTTTTATCAAAACCTGCTAAAAACCAATGAGTTAAATATATTAGAATGTTTGAAATTGATCAAAACAAATGCATAATCTACACTATTCAAAATGCTCAAAAAATGTAATTTTTATTATTAAAAATGGCACTTTGAGAGACTAAATCAGATCTAGTTTAAGATAAAGCTTTAAAAATTAATATAGATATGATATATATGCCTACTTAAAATCATATTTAAGATATCATAATAATCTAACCAAATTTACTAAGCATCAAGTAACTGTAACTAAGAAGAAAGATTGAATATTTTAGAGAAGAAGAGAGAAATCCCTAAGCCCGTGCTTGAAAGAAGTGAAGGAGAGAGGGATCTGAAAAATAAATATGTTAAGCAAAACAAAATGGATGTTGTAAAATATAAATGGATGCAACCAAGGTCCAATCCCCTTCTACCTGAGATGAACCTACAAAAACTAGACAATTTATTATACAAACAAGGTTAGATCTAGTTAATCTCATTAATAAAAAAGTAGGAGAGTGTAAGTATAACCAACTATAGTCCGTTGCTACTAAAAAATTTCGATGATGAAATTCAAATAAGTAACTTGACAGTATGAAATACTTATTTAATTTAAACAAGATCTAAGCACATTGCTTGACAAAAATAATGCATGATATTCAACCGATTTCACCTCAAATTTGACCAAGTCACAAGCTCCAAATGAAATCACATAGAATATCCGTCAAAGCCTTAAATATTATTAACAAAATATCACCAACAAAATTACAACATGAAGAGGTTCAATACATGCTCTTAAATGAGGAAGAAAGCCTCGCTTTTATAGCAAAAATGGATCTCAAACCCTAGGGGGGCAAATTTTCCACGTGTGAGGTGGTTTTTGGGGTTGATATAATGGTGGAAGGATGTTTGAATTCATGGTAGGGGGGGATTCCACCTCTCATGAGGTGTCCCACTTTCTTTGGGAATCCTCCACCTCTACAACCAACTCCTCCATGTGGAAGAATGAGCCCTTCATGAGGAGAATGTGCCCTCCTTTGAAGGAGACAAGTAGGATCCTCTCTCTTGTTGATTGTAGATGCTCCAATCTCTTCATTAATTCTCTATACAAGATCCCCAACCTCCTTGAAACCTCAAATACAAGTCCCAGACAAACTGCCTTTGATTTAGGAATTGGATTTTCTCCAATTTTCCCATGTATTTGACCCTCTGAGTCATTTTGGAGAGAAAATCAAAATTAATAACTGAAAATTACTAATTTGACTCTCAAAAGTGGGTTTGGGGGTTAAGTGGGGTATCTAGGTCCAAAAACAAGCATCTCCGTGACCAAATTGTCTCCATGGGCCCAATTTTATGACCTTTTGAAATTTTACAATTAAAATAACTTCATTAATGATTTTATTAAAATCTAAATAATAATAAAAAATACTATGAAAGACTTAGCGCATGTCAATGAAATTTTGGTACTATGAATAGCATGGTATAATACATAGACCCTAGCCTTTAATGACCTTTTAAGACATAATCACCAATTTCACCATCCTGGCTTTGGAGGATTTTGAGTGAAAAACTCAAAAATTATATGTCGCTTAAAAAAGAGTCACATAATCATCGAGGGAAAAAACACTCAAGGATGATGACCTTGATGACTAAGTCAGAATTCCAAGAATTTTACAAAATAAACCATCATGTTATGTAATTTATTACAATTCCCCCAAGGGGGTGTGAACATGTGAAAAAAAAGGACCACAACTGGCCCTGATGAAACCATGTAAATTCCGAGCACTTAGTAAGAACAATTGATTTGTTCTGATCCTTGGTGTCTCACTTGAAAAATCCCCTAAGTGCAACTTAGTGGATAACATCTGGATCCAACTACAGGACGTGTGCTCAATCTGGTCTTTAAGAAAGGAGAGGATATGAGAATGACAACATCTCTAGTTTATATAATCTGTAAAAACATATGAGCTTGAGAAGAAAACCTTAGTAGCACAAGTTTTATGAAAAAAAATCCAATGATCCAAAAGTTGCTTTATTGAAAGGAACGAAAAACTAATTAATGAAAGAGAATTTTATTCCTAAGTACATAAAAGAAACGCATCATAAGTAAATGCTCACTTTAAGGAGCTTATTTTCCTACTCTAAACAAGATAAAATAAATATCTTAGGTAAAATCAAATATCCAATGTAGCCACCTAAGCATTTTATCAATTTTAAAGGTTTTTTCCTTGTCTTTGGTTATGAGCCAAAGTAAGGAAACATTATTCAGAAAATGCAAACCTGCATGAAAATTCAAGATGGGAAGGTTGAACGGGAGATTATAATCATGGAGAAGGTCATCGAATTGCTTCCCAAACTGGGAAGTCCTATTGCAGGATTCTTCTATCCAAGATTGGATAGGACTAATGTACAAATATGTATGATGAGGTAGGTCATCATACTCATCCAAAGGGATTATCTGTTGATAACTTTGTATGTAGGCCCCAAACTGCTCGAAATCATAAGGAACATTTGTATGTGAACACGATGGCTGAAAAAAATATTCAATTAGTTGCACCCAAACTGACTCTTCACTACATTGCTTCTCCAAGTCCTCATTAAAGATACTCAAATACAGCTTTGACTGATCATATGAAAATTATGATTGCTCTTCTTTACAACTTCCATAAGTCTCAGAATAAACACTCTCCTCGTTGGACATATCATAGATGGGATTTTCAAAAGTCTCATAGGTTGAATTTTCAATAAAATTCCAATAGTCATCCTCTCCATATATGTCATATGTGATAGATTCCTCATCACTAGTATCAAGTTCTTGATTGTTTTTCTTCTCTTTTTCTTCATTACTGAAACCGATATATGGATCAAACTGATCATATGGATAAAGTGCATGCTCTTCTTCCATATCAAAATTTCCCAAGGCCACAAGATCCATGCTCTCTCCTTTTAACACCTCATAAATAGGATCTTAAATAAAACCATCAAGAGTTTATGGTTCATTATTCTCCTCCTCTGACATGCCATAGATTGGATTTTCCATGAAAGTCTAGGAATCTTCATCAACATATTTTTTGGACATAAGGGATTAGTTGTCACTTGTATCATGCGTCAGATATACTTGTTCTCCTCTTCATACTCATCTTCTTCAGAAAAAAGGCCACAAGGCAGTAAACCTTCCATACTATCATCATTATATGGAGAATAGGTAGGAGTGCCATCATGCGCATTAGAATTTTCATCATAAGTTTCATTATAATATTTTGTAATGGTTTCATCTTGAGGTAGATATGGAGTATAAATGTGATCATAATCACTGTAATAATCATGAAATCATTCCCAATCATCAATATTCTTCGTTGATTTTACATGAGGAGGGTCTTCAACAATATTTTCAATTAATGGCTCTTGATGCACAAACTCAATGGAATCATCATGGATTTCTTCTTCATTGTGATATCTTGGAGGTAGAACCCAATACCTATCATTTCCTATCTTGATGAGACGATGTAATTTAGGGTATTCCTCATGATACTCTATCCAGGGCAAGGAAGCGAAAAGGAGCCCTTCTAGTAACTTGTCTAAATCTTCCATGTCAATCTCTCCTATATGCCACTGCCTCAAGAATATTCTAAGAAAGCTTGAAAGAGAATTAATACCTTAATTTGGAATTCCATTGAGATACCACTCACAAGCATTTCCTCGCAGAGTACTAACAAACATCTCCATCATATTATCTTCATACAAAACATTGAATTCAACTAGAATTTTTAAGGAAATATATGGCATGTCGGACCTCTGCATGCTTATTTCCCCAAAAGATAGGTACAGATGATCATATATATCTTCACCATTATGATAATTAGGGAATCCTAGGATGTTTGAGAAGTTAATGGAAGGATATTCATTGGAAATACGAGCTCTTTTCTCATCCATATTGTTTACTCAATAGCAGGTATTTGATATAACCACAGAGTTGTCAAAATAATGAGCTCTAAAATTTTACTCTTTGCATGAGCTCATCTACACACAATAAATCTCAGCAATTTTTGTGAGAAACAAGGGTTTTATCCCTTCAATGGAGTCACTGTGTGAAAATAAAAATATGCATCATAAATCTTTCACAAAATTTCTCTTTTTTCTTTTCTTTGTATAAAGGAAAACAAAGGTTAGTGGAGTCGACAAAAACATAATAAAAAATATATTCTAATCATTCATCAAACAAGGAAAAAACAAAAAGGAAAGAAAACAAAAGTCGTAACCCAAGAATATAAATATTTATCCCTAACAACGACACCAAAAAGTGTTCAAACATCTAGGGGTTAAGTGCAGCAGAAATATTCAAGTTGATAGCTGCGTCCTTGGGGGAAAGTCTCGAGTCAGGTATTGTCACTTGATATTGACTCCTCCGTTTAGGAAAAACTCCTAATTGAGACAAGGGGGTGGTCCCTAAAAAAGAGTTTTCTAAGGCTCTTAATTTTTACTGATTAATGACGGAAGTAAGTTGGTTAGGAGTTTTTGAAGTAATTTTACTAAGTCACGATTGTTTGCAAATTTAAATAAATGTTCCAACAACATCATATCAACAAATAAACAAATTGAAATAAATGTGAATCAGATCAGTGCCAATGGAATCAAAGTAAAATAATGTTGTTGAAATGAAATGTTTTGCAATGTGTCTTGGTCAGTTTTAATTATTAAATTATGAGTTGAGTTACGGGAAGGGGAGTCTCGATATACTGAAAGTACTAAGAATATATATGGAAGATGACAAAAGTGGTTCCTCACTCGAAAATGCAGGATGAGTCGAATTCTCTGAGAATGTGTCCAACACTACACCAACAAGGATGTAGCCTAACTGTATCTCGAGGTCGCTACTTAGTGTTTCCCGCTTCCTTTGAAGAATCACGATTGTCAAATATCGTACGCCGAATATTCGTAATGTTTTTTGGGTAGTTGATTTTATTAATGGATTATTATATTAATGTGAGGAATTTAGAGAGTGTCGGAAACATCTTTTGATTCCCCAACGACCAGGAAAAGCCTGTAGAGGGAAAGAGCATACACGAGTTTAAGACAAATTTTTTATTCCAATTTGATGAAGCAAAAGATGTTTGTAGAATTAAATACACTAATGACAAATTAAACCGCAACTATGTGTCACTTTTTTATCATCCACCAATAATCGACAAAAAACCTTTGGTTGGTGGTGATAGCATACTTCGTGGCAACGAGTCGGGTATGGAATTTCAAAGATGAAATTAAAAAAAAAGAAAAAAACTAAGTTATACAACCTTTCTAGAAGGCGGAGTGTGTGCAAGTGTTGATTAGTAAAATGCAAACCATGAAGGAGACTATGAATCCTTACAGGGGGGATGGAGTGTGGGCACTTTGTATCCCACTTGATTTTTTTATTAATGAATTAAAATATGATAAAAATATGAAATATGATTTCACTTTGATCCTTGAAAATGATCAAAAGGCTTAAAATGTTGTTGGGCGAGAAAAGGAAAGAAGAAAAGGGATGGAGGATGGAGTTTTTGATGTCCCAGGTGACCCGAAACTCGAAATTTAAATAGTTTGTCCTCCTCCTTTTCTCAAAACCTGCTAAAAATAGGCAAGTTAAATATATTAGAATGTTGCAAATTAATCAAAACAAATGCATAATTTACACTACTCAAAATGCTAAAAAAATTGTAAATTTGTTATTAAAAATGGCACTTTGAGAGAATAAATCGGATCTAGTTTAAGATGAAGCTTTAAAAATGAATATATATATATATATGATACATATTCCTAATTAAAATCATATTTAAGATATCGGAATAATATATCCAATATTACTAAGCAGTAACCGTAACAAAGAAGAAAGATTTTATTTTTTAGAGAAGAAGAGTGAAATCCCCAAGCCTATGCTTGAAAGAAGTGAAGGAGAGAGTGATATGAAAAATAAATATGTTAAGCACAACAACATGGATGTCGTAAAATATAAGTGGATTCAACTAATCTCCAATCCCCTTCTACATGAGATGAACCTGCAAAAACTAGACAATTTCTTATACAAACAAGGTTAGATCTAGTTAATCTCATCAATCAAAAAGTAGGAAAGCATAAGTATAACCAACTATAGTCTCTTGCTCCTACAAATTTATTATAATGAAATTAAAATAAGTAACTTGATAGTAACAAATACTTATTTAATTTAAACAAGATCTAAACACATTACTTGACAAAAATAATGCATGAGATTCAACCAATTTCACCTCAAATTTGACCAAGTCGCAAGCTCACAATGAAATCACACAGAATAGCCTCCAAATCCTTCAATATTATTAACAAATATCAGCAGCAAAATTAAAATAGGCATAGGTTCAATACATCCTCCTAAATGAGGAATAAATCCTTGCTTTTATAGCAAAATTGGAGCTCAAACCCCAAGGGGGCGAATTTTCCAAGTGTGAGGTGGTTTTCGAGGTTGCGATAATGGTAGGAGGAAGTTTGAATTCATGGGAGGGGAGGATTCCACCTCTCATTAGGCGTCCCACTTTCTTTGGGAAGCCTTCACCTCTCCAACCAACTCCTCCATGTGGAGGAATGTGCCCTCCTTTGAAGGAGACAAGTAGGATCCTCTCTCTTGTTGATTGTATATGCTCCAACCTCTTCATTAATGATCTAGACAAGATCTCCAACCTCCCTTATACCTTAGAGAAAAGTCCAAGACAAACTGCCTTTGATTTAGGAATTGGATTTTCTCCAATTTTCCCATTTATTTGACCCTCTGAGTCATTTTAGAGAGAAAATCAAAATTCATAATTGAAAATTACTAATTTGACTTTCAAAAGTGGGTTTAGGGGCTAAGTGGGGGATCTGGGTCCAAAAACAAGCATCCTCGTGACCAAATTGGCTCCCTAGGCCGAATTTTATGACCTTTTCAAATTTTACAATTAAAATACACCTTATCGATGATTTGATTAAAAATCTAAAAATTAAAAAATCTTATGAAATAATTAGAGCATGTCCACAAAAAATTGGGACTATGACTAGCATGGTATAATACCTAGACCCTAGGTTTTAATAACCTTGTAAGACATAATCAGCAATTTCACCATCCCGACTTTGGAGGATTTTGAGTGAAAAAAACTCAAATATTGTATGTTTCTTAAAAAAGTGTCACATAATCGACAAGGAAAGAAGCACTCAAGGATGATGACCTTGATGGCCAAGTCCTAATAAGGCCAAGCCTTTTACAAAATAAACCACCATGCCATGTCATTTATTACAATTCCCCCAAGGGGGTGTGAACATGCAAAAAAAGGGACCAAAACTAGCCCTGATGAAACCACGGAATTTTTGAGCACTGATTAAGAACAATATATTTGTTCTGATCCTTGGTGGCTCACTTGAAAAATCCCCTAAGTGCAACTTAGTGGATAACAATACATATATTAAAAAATTGTTTTAACATAACCCATTCTAATCATGTACTGATTTGTAGCCTTATACTAGTATTATATCAGTCCCATATCAGTCTTATATCGGTCCTATATCATGAAGGATTTATGTAGCTCCGTATTTATATCATATGAAATAATCATGCATTCATATGTTCATAACTCATGGATAATCATGTAGCCCTTCATTTCATATCTCATGAAACAAATTATGCAGCCTTATGTCAGTCCTATATAAGTTTATATCAGTTTATGTCATTTATATACCATATCCCATAATATGGACTTCATGACATCTACACATGCCAATAAAAAACGGACAATACTGTATATGCTCAACATGTTATAACACAAATTCAAAATCTCTAGATTTCATATTTCTATATGACTGTAATGAAACATATTTAGAACTCTTTAAATCTGATTTTTAAAACAGCATATGATAAAAAAAAATACATGTAGTTATCTTTTATTGTTTTACGAGTTCCTCTCTTGATCTTCGTTCCATGCGGAGATTCCTGGAGCCCTTCTTTATTCACTGCATCTTTAAACTTTGCAAAAACTTACCGTAATGAACAAAATATATAATAATAGTAAACATCAATAAATATTAATAATTAAATAACTAATACTTAATGAAGAGACACCTTGATGAAAGATTATGCCTCTTTACAAAAGGGCACCTAGCATGGTTATTTATACAAGCATCATTCTCATTGTAATGTCATAAATTTTCAATTATTCATTTATATATTTATCCATTTATGGTGTTTCTATCATATTTATGTTGTATTTTCATGTAGAAACAAATTTTATTTGTTTCATTGGTATCAGAGCCCCTTCTTGGGCACTCCATGATATTGGCTTTTGGACAATTAATTTAGGGATTTTCTCCACACTGCGTCTCTGACCAGCCTCAAACTTTTTGACCAGTAAAGTTCATAATTCTGTTGAATAACAATTGCTGCCAAAGTGAAGAAATCCAGAAGGAAAGCTTCAAAATGTAGTTGTTACTTCCTTTCCTCTCTACATTTGGGCGTCACTGCTACATGTTTCCCCTATGCATCACTCACTTTCATGGCCTTCTAACCTCACTTACTATGTATGAACCCTTCTCCACACAATTCGCTAGTAGGATTTTCTCTCACACATCCCGGTCTCCTCCTTTGCCTTCCCCACACGACATTCTCTTCCCTCCAATTCTCGTGCACTCTCTACTAACATTTAATACATTATTGGGAGAAAATAAATACATCTCTACTAACATTTTAGATCCTCCAAATATGATTTATGAACTATTAAATCCATATTTTATCTTCATGTGTGGTCATGAACTTGCAGTACGTCATCTTGAAAACTCTTCAGGAACTCTGTCGCACATTTTCCTTAACTGAGGAAAATCTTACGTGGTGACTGCCACACCTCTAATCTAAAGAATCAATATTCTTGAATATTGTTTTGAGCTTCCTTATGATTATGAGCATCATGTAGGTCTCCTCCTAACATGAGACACATCAAACCAATTTCACTAGTTCCTCGGGAGCTAGCAATTCTAGCTTCTCCCTCTCACCACCAGGATGTGAGAATCATAATGTGGGTCGTCAAAAAAGGAGTATGATGCTAATTTATTTCTAAATATTTTCTTGATGAATGCAAATAAGATACTTTAATTATCTTCAGGAGTCTTCACATATCTCATAATAGTATTAGGCCTTCTATTATGTCTTCTTCCTAAGAAACATAGGAACCTTCCGATCTAGTTTCTTTCAGGATCAACCATAGGAATGACTCCACATTCATGTAATTCTTTACTTGTAGGTAAAGGAATATGGATTTTCCCTACAATACAAAATATTCTAATGGTTAGAACCATTTCATCCTCATGAATTTTATTTACATGAATACTTCAATATATTGATAATGAATTACACAATTATGTACATGTTGTTGCCTTTCACACACCTGGGGGTTAAGCGCAACAACAATCTTCAAGTTGCTAGGTGTGTGCTTGGGGGAAAGTCTCGAGTCAAGTACTGTCACTTGATCTTGACTCCTCCGTTTTGGAAAAACTCCTAACAAAGCCAAGGGGGGTGGTCCCTAAGAAAGAGTTGTCTAAGGATCTTAAGTTTTAGTTGTTAAATATGGAAATAAGTTGTTTATGAGCTTTTGAAGTAAAATTGCTAAGACAAGATTGTTTGAAAATTTAAATTAATGTTCCAACAACATAACATCAACAAATAAGAAAATTGAAATAAATGTGAATCAAATTAGTGCCAATGGAGTCAAAGCAAAATAATGATGTTGAAATGAAATGTTTTGCAATGTGTGTTGGTGAGTTTTAATTATTAAAGTATGAGATGAGTTACGGGCACGTAATTCTCAAAATACTAAAAGTACTGAGAATATATCTGGAAGATGATGAAAGTGGTTCCTCACTTAGAATTATGGGCTGATTCAGAATCTTAGACAAGGTGTCCAACACTACACCAACAAGGATGTAGCATGACTGTATCTTGAGGTCGCTACTCAGTGCTTCCCGCTTCCTTTGAAGAATTTGTCCACGATTGTCACATATCGTATGTCGGATATTCGTAAAAAAATTCGCATAGTTGATTTTATTAATGGATTGTTAGATTAATCTGAGGAATTTAGAGAGTGTCGAAAACCTCTTTTGATTCCCCAATGACTAGGAAAATCCTGCAAAGGGAAAAAACATAGATGAGTTTAAGACAAAATGTTTATTCCAATTTGATGAAGCAAAATATGTTTGTAGAATCAAATACACTAATGACACATTAAATCGTAATTATGTGTCAATTTCTAATCATCCACCAATAATCGACAGAAATCCTTTGGTTGGTGTTGAGAGCATACTTTGTGGAATTGAGTCGGGTATGAAATTTTAAATGTGAAATAAAAAAACAACTAAACAATGCAGCCTTTCTAGAAGGAGGAGTGTGTTCAAGTGTTGATTTCTAAAATGCAAACCATGAAGGAGATTGTGAATCCCCTTGGGGGTATGGAGTGTGGGAGTTGTGTATCCCACTTGATTTATCTATTAATGAATTTAGAATATGAAAAAAATATGAATTATGATTTAACTTTTATCCTTGAAAATGATCGAAAGGCTTACAATGCTGCTGGAAGAGAAAAGGAAAGAAGAAAAGGGATGGAGGATGGAGTTTTTTATGTCCCGGGTGACCCGAAAATCAAAATTTGAATAGTATGTCATCCTCCTTTTATTAAAACCTGCTAAAAACCAACAAGTTAAATATATTAGAATGTTGCAAATTAATCAAAACAAATGCATAATCTACGCTACTCAAAATGCTCAAAAATGTAATTTTTTTATTAAAAATGGAACTCTGAGAGAGTAAATCGGATCTAGTTAAAATATATCTAATATATCATAATAAAAATATGCCTAATTAAAATCATATTTAATATATCATAATAATATAACCAAATTTACTAAGCATCAAGTAACTGTAACCAAGAAGAAAGATTGAATTTTTTAGAGAAGAAGAGTGAAATCCCCAAGCCCGTGCTTGAAATAAGTGAAGGAGAGAGGGATATGAAAAATAAATATATTAAGCAAAACAAAATGGATGTTGTAAAAGAGAAGTGGATGTAACCAAGCTCCAATCCCCTTCTACCTGAGATGAACCTACAAAAGCTAGACAATTCCTTATACAAACAAGGTTAGATCTAGTTAATCTCATCAATAAAAAAGTAGGAGAGTGTAACTATAACTAAATACAGTCTGTTGCTCCTACAAAGTTCTGATGATTAAATTCAAATAACTAACTTGACAGCAGAAATAATTATTTAATTTAAACAAGATCTAAGCACATTGCTTGACAAAAATAATGCATGAGATTCAACCAATTTCACCTCAAATTTGACCAAGTCACAAGCTCACAATGCAATCACATAGAATATCCATCAAAGCTTTCAATATTATTAACAAAATATTAGCAACAAAATTACAATAGGAATACGTTCAATGCATCCTCTTAAATGAGGAAGAAATCCTCGCTTTTATAGCAAAAATGGAGCTCAAACTCCAGGGGGGCGAATTTTCCAAGTGTGAGGTGGTTTTGGGGGTTGAGATAATGGTTGGAGGAGGTTTGAATTCATGGGAGGGGAAGCTTCCACCTCTCATGAGGTATCCCACTTTCTTTGGGAATCCTCCACCTCTCCAACCAACACCTCCTTGTGTAGGAGTGTGCCCTTCATGAGGAGAATGTGCCCTCCTTTGAAGGAGACAAGTAGGATCCTATATCTTGTTGATTGTAGATGCTCCAACCTCTTCATTAATGCTCTAAAAAATATCCCCAACCTCCCTGACACCTCAGAGACAAGTCCCAAACAAAATTCCTTTGATTTAGGAATTGGATTTTCTCCAATTTTCTCATTTATTTGACCCCCCGAGTCATTTTGGAGAGAAAATCAAAATTAATAATTGAAAATTACTAATTTGACTCTAAAAAGTGGGTTTGGGGGTTAAGTGGGGGATCTAGGTCCAAAAACAAGCATCCCCATTGTTAGTATTATTAATCCTCCCTTGTCCAATTTGGTTATATGTCTAAATCGGGAGTCCATCTAGTCTATTTTTAGTCACTAGAACCATTGGGTCCACTTGGCCTAATTGGAGCACATGTTTTAGTTACTAAAGTGCGGGTAACACTAATTGAGGCCTTCTACCATTGATTTCACTTGCATGCATCAGTTTAGGAGCCTCCTAAACCAATCCCTACAATTTAGGAGCCACTAGGAGTGTCGATACCAACCAACGGTCAATTGAGTTGAGTTGGTGACTAGTCAAGATAAGTTAGGAGTTGATTACATTCAGTTCTAGTCCTCTACATTCAGTTAGCGCTAGTTTTGCATGGGTGCATGCAAGAGAGGCACATTTCTCACCTACCTCAGTCGGTTAGCCTTAGACAACACTGAATTAGACACTTGAGTTGTGTCTTAGAACTCCGATGAACTCCGGTGATGATATAGACAAGTTTAGTTAACCATTGAGTCCTTCGATAATGATTTAGACAAGGTCTTAGTTACCTACAGTCAAGTAGAGTGTAATCAATTCGAATTTCCTCACGTGGATTCGAATTGCTTGTGGCTATTTAGCCATTTTACTTCATTGTAATTATTATCTAATTACTCTTTAATTAATGAAAAGCATTCACAGCTGTAAGCCATTTTTTCACCATTTCATTCTTTAATAGATGAGTAAATTGTGTGATCTATCTTGTGAGTTGTGTGTTTGTCCATAGATCTATGTGCTCAATTTAATATGGTATCAGAGCCTCGGCAAAAAAGACACCTCTCCTCCTCAGATCTCTAGTTGAATCATTTTTTTTCAGCAAAATTGCCCCTTCCGGTACTGCACCGGAAGTGGAGAATTTACCACTTAATATCCCAAGTTAGGAAATTGTTGATCAAGCTTGCTTGATCAACTATGCTGGGTGTGAAGTAAATTCCAAAAGTGCAGAGTGTTGACCTTACTTTGTATGTTTGATTGTGTGACAGGTTATCAACTCTTCTCACAGCATTCTCTACAAGCAGCCCTTTCCTCTCACTGCATTCGCTACAACATCTTAGTCCTCCTTACTGCATTCAAAATGGCTCATTCAGTAGAGCCCCACTCCCTTCAACTATCACCAGTGGAAGGAAGACATGGAGGTACTGCTCTGCACCAAGAAGCTCTTTAGACTCATAGAAGAAACATAGGTAGTGCCGATTCTGAATCATGACAAAGAAAAGTACTTGAACAGGCTTGATGAAGCTCATGGATACTTATTCTCCTCAGTCTCTTGAGATCTTTGATTCCACATCCAAGGATTGAAGACTCCAAAGGAGATTTGGGACAAGCTTGCTTCCTTATTTGATAAGCAGGATGAGATGAGGGCCCATCATCTAGAAAATGAACTAATCTCTCTTAATCCATCCAACTTCGAAACACTGAATGAATTTTTCACAAAATTCAAGAACATGATATACTAGTTGAAGCAATGCAAGGTGCAGGAGGATGATCAACTCATTCTTTCCATTCTCTCAAAACTCAGTGCATACTACTCAGTCTTTGTGTCAACTTTTCAATCAGTGAGGATCACTACTCCAAATTGGAAGATTCCCACTCTTGATGCTTTCATTGAATCTCTCACTTATGAGCATGACAAGTTGATCCAAATGGGGATCATTCGATATTCCAGAGATCAAGAACTGGTTGCAGGAGGACCTAAGGGAGTGAATGATAAAGGGAAGCAAAGAGATAAGTCCCATGTGAAGAAAGAGCAATCAAATGATCCTTCAGGTTTGAAGAGAAGCAAGAAGAATGGCAAAGGCGAGGTTCTCTACTCTTACTGTGGAAGGGGCTTTCATTCAGAAAGCTCCTGTATGAGAAGACAACTTGATGAAATGGCTCTTCTTTTGAAGAAACATAACATTTCTACACCTGCTAATGCAAGGAAGGATGACTCTGAAGAAGAATATGAAGAATACCAAAGGAAAGGCCATGCACTAAAGGCTTGTTGTTCATTAGCACATGTCTTCCTCATTGATTCTGGAGCTTCCAATCATATGGCTACATCCAGAGAATCATTCTCTTCTTTCCAGTCCTTTGATGGTCCTAGTATTCAGATGGGAAATAACAGTAAATTCCAAACAAATGGGAAGATATCTATCCAGCTAGAACATGGAATATTCAAAGATGTGCTATTTGTTCCCTCCCTAGCTTCAAACCTATTATCTGTCTACCAGATGACCCATACTGGCTCTCCAAAGTGAGTGATCTTTGGTCCTGACTCAGTAGAGATCATAGATATCTCTACTGGGAACATCATAGTGAAGGGTGTTGCAAATCATGCCTCAAAATCATATGAGTTCTCACATTTCATGCCTCCTTCAAAACCAGTGCACTCTTAGCAGCCACTTGCAAGGGAAGGTAAAATCATTTCTTCTGCTTCTTTTGCAGCTTCTACTAGTATTGCAGATCCATCTTTATCAGTTTATGAGATTGAGATTCAGGGTGATTCAAATCTAGATTTAGTCCCTACTTCCAAACTGGAAGCTAGGAAGATGACTGGAAACCCACCCGACACTCAGAAAGGAAAGACCCTTGCGCTATGTCATGCAATCTTACATACTTTAGAGATATGTAATAGACTCCCTGTAAGATGCTACATGGAAAGGGATCAGTATCACTGCATTCAGAAGAATAGATATGATCATATACCTCTTCATCCAGCAAGAGATAAAGGTTACATTTCTCCTTCCTTCCATCATCAATTTTGGAGAAGAAGGAGAAGTCTACATGCCAGGCCCTAGACTACCTATGCACAACACACCATGCATGTTGCTTCACTACCACACATAGATGAAGATTGTAGCAACATATTTTCAAGTTTTTAAAACTTGAATCCTGATTCTACCAGCTTAGATAGTGGGGGGGGGGGTGTTTCCCATGTGGTTTTTCCCCCAGCTCCTTGTATTAAGCAGTTACTTTATTTTACTTAATGTAATGGGTGACCAAATATTGTCCAAGTTAGCATTTAGGGGGGGTGTTAGGATTATTAATCCTCCCTTGTCCAATTTGGTCGTATGTCTAAATCAGGAGTCATGTCTAAATTGAAAGTCCATCTAGTCTATTTTTAGTCACTAGAACCATTGGGTCCACTTGGCCTAATTAGGGCACATTTTTCAGTTACTAAAGTGTGTGGAACACTAATTGAGGCCTACTTCCACCGATTTCACTTGCATGCATTAGTTTAGGAGCCTCATAGACCAATCCTTACAATTTAGGAGCCACTGGGAGTGTCGATACCAACCAAGGTCAGTTGAGTTGAGTTGGTGACTAGTCAAGCTAAGTTAGGAGTCAGTTACATTCAGTTCTAGTCCTCTACATTTAGTTAGCGCTAGGTTTGCAAGGTTGCATGTAGGAGAGGCACATTTCTCACCTACCTCAGTCAGTTAGCCTCAGTCAACACTGAATTAGACACTTGAGTTGTGTTTTATAACTCCGATGAACTCCGGTGATGATTTAGATAAGGTCAGTTAACCATTGAGTCCTCCGATAATGATTTAGACAAGGTCTTAGTTACCTACAATCAAGTAGAGTGTAATCAATTCGAATTTCCTCATGTGGATTTGAATTGCTTATGGCTATTTAGCCATTGTAATTCATTGTAATTATTAAATAATTACTCTTTGATTAATGAAAAGCATTCACAGCTGCAAGCCATTTTTGCATTGTTTCATTCTTCAATAACTGAGTAAATTGTTTGATCTATCTTGTGACTTGTGTGTTTGTCCACGGATCTATGTGCTCAATTTAATACCCATGACCAAATTGGCTCCCTGGGCCCAATTTTATGTCCTTTTGAAATTTTACAATTAAAATAACCTTATCGATGATTTTATTAAAATCTAAAAAATAAAAAGTACTATGAAATACTTGGCGCATGTCCATGAAACTTTGGTACTATTAATAGCATGGTATAATACATAGACCCTAGCCTTTAATAATCTTTTAAGACATAATCACCAATTTCACCATCCCGAATTTGGAGGATTTTGAGTGAAAAACTCAAAAATTATATGTCGCTTAAAAAAGAGTCACACGATCGACTAGGGAAAAAACTCTCAAGGATGATGACCTTGATGACCAAGTCCTAAGAATTCTAATCCTTTTACAAAAGAAACCATCGTGCTATGGCATTTATTACAAATCCCTCGAGGGGGTGTGAACATGCGAAAAAAGGGACCACAACTGGACCTGATGAAACCATGGAACTTCCGAGCACTTAATAAGAACAATTGATTTGTTCCGATACTTTGTGGCTCACTTGAAAATTCCCCTAAGTGCAACTTAGTGGATAACATATAGCTCCAACTATGGGACGTGTACTCAATCTGCTCTTCAAGCAAGGAGAGGATACGAGAATGCCAACATCTATGGTTTATATAATCTGTAAAAACATATCATCTTGAGAAGAAAACCCTGAGTAGCACAAGTTTTATGAAAAAAAATCCAATCATCCAAAAGTTGCTTTATTGAAAGGAACAAAAAAATAATTATTGAAAGAGAATTTTATTCCTAAGTACATTAAAGAAATGCATCATAAGTAAATGCTCACTTTAAGGAGATTATGTTCCTACTCTAAACAAGATAAAATAAATATCTTAGGTAAAATCAAATATCCAATGTAGCCACCTAAGAATTTAATCAATTTTAAAGGTTTTTTCCTTGTCTTTGGTTACGAGCCAAAGCAAGGAAACATTATTCAGGAAATGCAAACCTGCATGAAACTTCAAGATGGGAAGGTTGAATGGGAGATCATAATCATGGAGAAGGTCATTGAACTGCTTCCCAAACTGGGAAGTCCTATTGCGGGATTCTTCTATCCAAGATTGGATAGGACTAATGTACAAATATGTATGATGAGGCAGGTCATCATACTCATCCAAAGGTATTATCTATTGATAACTTTGTATGTAAGCCCTAAATTGCTCCAAATCATAAGGAACATTTGTATGTGAAGACTATGGCTGGAAAAAAATCAATTAGTTGCACCCAAACAGACTCTTCAATACATTGCTTCTCCAAGTCCTCATTAAAGATACTTAAATACAACTTTGACTGATCATATGAAAATTATGATTGCTCTTCTTTACATCTTCCATAAGTCTTAGAATAAACACTCTCCTCGCTAGACATATCATAGATGGGATTTTCAAAAGTCTCATAGGTTGAATTTTCAATAAAATTCCAATAGTCATCCTCTCCATATATGTCAGATGTGATAGATTCCTCATCACTGGTATCAAGTTCTTGATTTTTTTTCTTCTCTTTGTCTTCATTACTAAAATCGATATATGGCTCAGGCTGATCATATGGATAAACTGCATGCTCTTCTTCCATATCAAAATTTACCAAGGCCACAACATCCATGCTCTCTCCTTTTAACCCCTCATAAATAGGATCTTAAATAAAACCATCAAGAGTTTATGGTTCATTATTATCCTCCTCTGACATGTCATAGATTGGATTTTCCATGAAAGTCCATGAATCCTCATCAACATATTTTTTAGACATAAGGGATTATTCGTCACTTGCATCATGCCCCAGATATGCTTGTTCTCCTCTTCATAGTCATCTTCTTCGGAAAAAAGGACAGAAGGTAGTAAACCTTCCATACTATCATCACTATATGGAGAACAGGTAGGAGTGCCATCATGCACATTACAATTTTCATCATAAGTTTCATTATAATATTTTGTAATGGTTTCATCCTGAGGTAGATATGGAGTACAAATGTGATCATCATCATTGCAATAATCATGAAATCATTCCCAATCATCAATATTCTCCATTGATGTTACATGATGAGACGATGTAATTTAGGGTATTCCTCATGATACTCTATCTAGGGCAAGGAATCGAAAAGGAACCTGTTAACACTTCATTTTTAACAATTGATATAAGGGCCTGACAGAGGTTCGGTAAGGGTCTTAGTCCCTAAAATTTCGTGTGAGCGCCCTTCAACGAGGAAAACGGCAGACACACTGTTAACTTTGGGCAGGGCTCATAATCAAAGGCTATGATTGATCGGAGGTGGATCAACGGCTCCAAACCGCTTCACGCGAGCAAACATGCACGATCAAAGCTTCCTTCCCAGATCGCAAAACGTATTAAAGACCGGAAGTTTTCAACGGTTGAGATGAGGTCTAGGGAAGATCTACAACCTAAAGTAATTTCGCGATCCATACTTGTGTGGGTAAAACCACAATCTCAAATCGTGAAAAGGTGTATAGGTTGCAAATATCGACAGCTGCGATGAGAAAAGAGATAAATCTACAGCTGCGGTTCATTTCACAATGCAAACTAGAAAGGATGAATATCTAACTTTCCCGTTGCGAAAGATGGTGGGGCCCACTCAGATCGACGACTACATGAAAAGTCAATCTCGATCGATGGCTAAGAACGTGTCATGATCCAGAACTGACCGCGGTGTTCAGAAGAGAAAATTTGGCGGCAGGATGCATGGAACGTGGACGATGGACATAAAAGATTCCTTTGATCGGACGGCTGAGAAGACTCCCAAGGTATAGATTTCCCATCCAGTGTGGAGATGACAGCGGAGGAGGCATTCACGCGTGTAATCTGTGCTCTCGCGGATTGGCCGATTTCTTCGACGCCATTTGTATTACATGTAGAGGTGGAATCATCCCTTGGTAGAGTCATATCATGAAAGAATAGATATAATTTGTGCAAGTTGGCCTACGGAAAGGAAGAAAGTAGCCGGCGAATCCGTGGCTTACACAAGGCAAAGCCAACGTGACGCGGGAGACCATTCCATTTCCCACTTCAAAGGAACAAGGAAATGTGGGAGCATCCACTTCATGAAATATGAAGCATGGATCTTCTACACCAGATGGCATCCACAACTGCTTCCCACAGCAGATGGTAAGGCGCCACGACCAATGAAACCAAGTGACTAGATCCCCAGCAAGTAAAGGATCGCTCCGCTCATGCCTTCGCACATGTTGAGACTAGATACACTCGATGACAGAGTGGACAGGAATATTGACCAGCCTTTGTGAAGATCAATCTCGTAGCCTTATAATTATTGCTTTTAGATCAACACAAGTGAACTAACATATCTCCAGAGCCCGAGTTCTACTTATCCACGAATCTGCAAAGGCCTGATAGAGTTTGACCATGAAGATCTGGTTTGAGAAGCTTATCCGTCTGGGGGTGTTGATGGTTGGTGAGAAGGTTCCACACTCACTTGTCGCCTTAGTATTTGCATGCCAATGGTGACACCATCCATCAGGGCCTAGATGTGATACCCGTGTCTCCAACGACACGAGGCCCAGACACTTACTTTCTGTAAGTGTTTTTTCAAGAACCCCTGATAGCATCACACCCACCAAAGCCTCCATAGAAGGGGACAGTCATTGACTGTTCCATGTATAAGTGTTTATTCAGGTGGGAGCATCAGGGGTTAAAAGTCCTAACATCCTTGTTTCTGAAGTCCACTTTTCGAGGATGATAGAGCTGTTGTAGATATGCTACACCGTATTACCTGTGGAAAAGATCACCTTGCTAGAGGTGAGAAGTACAAGAATGATAGGCCACCCCACAGGTTTATCTCAACCAAAAGCAATGCGGCACTTCTTCCGTAGCCCACGGCTAACAGTCTTTCTCTGAGAGGAAGGAGGTGGCAGATGTGACTGGACCAGGGAAGGAGGCCAACCACTTTGCCAACGTGTGACCATGCGAAAAGCTATGTTTGAACACAATGGAAGCACACGTTTCGGGCAGAGAGGGAGGCATCATACTCATCATCCATCATGGCATCCAAGTACGTCAAACTGTTACTCAAGCCGAATGCGACAGCCAACGCCACGATCTTTATCATTTATATTTGTAAAATGTGGTGATAGTCCACTCCTTGTGCTGTTAACACATGATGGCGACTTGTAACAGCTTTTAATTTGGTAGTCTCAGCAATAGGATTGTATAAAAATGCTCCCGATAGAGGCAGAAAGGAGTTAGTGAATTGGATTGGGAAACATTCCTGGGCTGAGGCTCCCCATTTGTAAAACTTGATACCTGTGTATGAATAAATTGCAGTGAAAGAACTGTTACTCACGGCAGAGATTCATGTGTCGTTGCTTTTTCCAATATGTATTTTCCTTTACGTGTAAATTTGTTTTCTGTTTCCACTCCAGTCTATTAATTGCTTTTCATGTCTGCAAATAGGGTATAGTAGTTAGGAATTCATACTTATTATGCTCCAGCTACTGTTCCAGGCATTTATCAATGGTTCTTCTAAAGTTGCATGGAATTCATCTTGCTGGTGCTCCATGCGATGGACTATCCCTTCTCGTCCTCTAAATCGCCTGCTTAATATCTCATGATTGGGAAATCAGTGGATACCTTGCCTCTGTTTGCAATCCCACGTCATTCTTTCCCTTTGTAATCACTTCTTACGTAGGTTTCGACTCCATTTTCCCACGGTCCCTTTCCCTCGATAATCCCAACATGCACCTTTCCTCAACAGACTTTGCCCCATTCAGGATCCTAGCCCCCTAATTACGCTGATTGAAAATCCTATGTAGAGTAGACTCTGGTGACACACAAGATTGACAACCTTATGTGGAGTAGACTCCGGTGACAAACAAGAGATCCCTCTTTGACTGCGTAGGGCTTGAGGCGCAGTCTAAAGCGGTTCTGTTGTTGCCTGGGAGAGGCCTCCCCTCGCTCGACCTTGGGGGCTCAAATCCCGGTGCCAACAAACTGGTGTCATTGCTGGTAACGAACTTGAAGATCCTCCCTGGGAAGATCAAAAAAGATTTAGATATGGCTGTTGATGGTGAAAAATTGGCCAGGCATCAAGAAGGTTGAGCACTTTTTCACCTGGCGACTCCACTCTTGAAGGATTCAAACTTTAGCGACTCTGCTGGTGGTGTGACCCAGAAATCAATTAAACGAAGAGAGTTGGAAGACTCCACCTCGAAAATAGACCCCTCATAAAGCTCAAAAATGCACGATGGAAGGTCCAAGCACTCGAGTCCGCGATTCTTCTAGGATGCCTTATCTTGTCTTGTAATTTTTCTCTTATATTTTCTTAGATTTATCAAAACAACCTTCTATGGCCCAGCTCATTCTAAGCAGAGCCATGAATATGTTCCTGTTTATCCTTCTTTACGAACCAAAAGCGTTGCGTCATCTTGTACATCTGATTTTGGCCTAGATCTTTATTCGGGGCCGCCCGATGTCAAAGGACACCCTTGTGAAATTCATGAAACCTCAGATGATAGTTTAGCTATCATACCTAACCTTGTCACCCCCATTTCTCCAAGCCGATATAAACCACTGCAATTACCTCCTATCCTCCATGATTTTCTCGTGAAATATTACAAGTACCTCCCCAATTTCAATGGAGAATCTGAAAACTTGACTGCTGAGAAACATGTACAACCCTTTGAGAATTTCTCTGACCTTTTCAAGATAGAACATGATGATGTCTGCATGCGGGCATTCGCTCTATCCTTGCAAGGAGATGCCAAGGTCTAGTTTAAACACTTGCAGCCTAAGTCCATCAACACTTGGGAAGAGCTTTCTTGCACATTCTTGAGGTTTTGGGATAGGAGAAGGCCATTGGAGCAAATACTTTTAGAGTTTTATTCCCTAAGGAGGCATGAGGGTGAGGCCATATCCAGTTTTAACAGAAGATTCGCAAGCTTTTATTATAACATGCCTAAGGAAGTTCAACCTCTTGAGAACGCTGCTAAGATCTATTATGCAGCCGCCTTTCCTCCTGACCTGTCCTTGCTTCTTTTGGAATGAAAATCAACCACCCTGCAGCAGATGTTCGCTGATTGTTTGGAGGTTGAGGAAAACCTTAATATGTCCAAGAAATTGTCAGATCAAGACAGTGGTGGTGAAATAAAAGATACATACAAATTGGTTGGGCCCTACAAGCAGAAGGAGGAAGCCTTTGGTCTGTCAAAGATCTCTTATGGTATGCAGAAAGATGACCATCTTGAGACTGGAATAGGTAGTCCTACAGGATTATTCTCTGAAGATGGAAACCCACCCTGCCCCTGGTCAACTAGGGACAATTTTAAGAAGGAATTGTGTGCACCTGTGTACGATGAATATGAAGAAGAGTACCTGCATAATATACCTGAAGAGCCAACTGTTGAAACAATGCCTTCTGATAAAAGGAATCAAAGTGCAACGCAAAATTAGGAGGTCAGACCGAGAAAAGATGATGAGGACATTGGAGGTGATAGCCTACCCTTGTGTTATTCCTCTTTTGAGTTTATAGGGGGGCAATTGACTAAGGCCTCCAAGAAAAATCAAAAGGAAACGGAGGTGATGCAGGCCAGAAACTTGTACAGAAATGAAGACGGATGCAACAACTTACAAATAAACACTTTTTCTGATACTCCGCCTTCAGGAACGCCACCTCATACAGAAGGAGTATGCTTACTCGGTTCCACTGGAGAAGCTGAACAAATCCCTCTCGAAGTGCATCAAGCCCTTGTTACAAAAAATTTAGGTAGAGAGAGGGATATTCCATTGAAAAGAGAATATGTGGGTTCTCTTCTGCAATCTTCCAAGTGTCAGCCTGATGACTCCCTAGAAGCAGGAATCTCTGGACAGCTTTTCCATGAGCAGGTGATAGTACGTGTTGGAGTTTGTCGTGATTTCTATGACCCCATGGCCAAATACATGGAGGGTCTGAGTGAAGGAAATGATTGGTCGCATCTCTGCCTTAAAGATCAGTTTGTTTCTCATTTCCTTCTCCCATTATCTATTTCATTTTTGTCCATCAAGCACCATACAAGAACAAGAATATTAGGCAAGTTGCTTGATTGGCTTCACTGGAAGTATGATTTCACTTAGTTGGACTTGTGTACAAAGTTAGGTAGAATAGGTAGGAGAAAATAAGCTCAGTTGTTATCGAGCATTTCCTTCATTACTGTTTTCAGTTTGTTTTCATTTTTAGTTACCAACACAGGTTTACAGTCACCAGCATGATTTGCAAGAGTGGCACAAATTCATTGAAGCAGTAGCATTGAACAGAAAGGAGATGTCAAAGAAAGACTGAAGGCGACCCAATGGTTTTTGCACTTGGTATATGGGGGTTCTTTGCTACCTCGCTGGGAGGATGGAATCCCTCGTGGAGCCAGTTGTTAACACTCTGTTTTTAATAGTTGATCTAAGGGCCTGACGGAGGTTCGGTAAGGGTCTCAGTCCCTCGAATTTCATGTGAGTGCCCTTCAACAAGGAAAATGGCAGGCACTCTATTAACTTTGGACAGGGCTCATAATCAAAGGCTAAGATTGATCGGAGGTGGATCAATGGCTCCAAACCACTTCGCACAAGCAAACATGCACGATCAAAGCTTCCTTCCCAGATCACGAAACATGTTAAAGACTGAAGGTTTTCGACAGTTGAGGTGAGGTCTGTGGAAGATCTACGGCCTAAATTAATTTCACGATCCATACTTGTGCAGTAAAACCGCAATCTCAAATCATGAAAAGGTGTAGAGGTCGCAAAGATTGACGGCCGCGATGAGAAAAGAGATAAATCTACGGCTACGGTTCATTTGGAAATGCAAACTAGTGAGGATGAATATCTAAGTTTCCCATTGTGAATGATGGTGGGGCCCACTCGGATCGACGGCTGCATAAAAGGTTGATCTCGATCGACGGCTAAGAACGTGTCACGATCCAGAACTTCTCGTGGTGTTCAGAAGAGAAAAGTTGGCGGCAGGATGCATGGAACGTGGATGGTGGACATAAAATATTCCTTTGATTAGACGGCTGAGAAGACTCCCAAGGTACATATTTCCCATCCAGTGTGGAGATGAAAGTGGAGGAGGCGTTCACACGTGTAATTTGCGCTCTCGCAGATTGGCTGATTTCTCCGATGCCATTTGTAGCATGCGTGGAGGTGGAATCATCCCTTAGAAGATTCATATCACGAAAGAATAGATGGATTTTGTGCGAGTTGGCCTATGGAAAGGAAGAAAGTAGATGACAAATCCGCGGCTTACACAAGGCAAAGCCAACGCGACGCAGGAGACCATTCTGTTTCCCACTTCAAAGGAACAAGGAAACGTGGGAGCGTCCACTTCAAGAAATATGTAGCATGGATCTACTATACCATATGGCATCCACAACTGCTTCCCATAGCAGATGGTAAGGCACCACGATCGATGAAACCAAGTGACTAGATCCCCAGCAAGTAAAGGATCGCTCCGCTCACGCCTTCGCACATGTTGAGACTAGATACACTCAATGACAGAGTGTACAGAATATTGACCAGCCTTTGTGAAGATCAATCTCGTAGCCTTATAAATACTGCTTTCAGATCAACACAAGTGAACTAACATATCTCTAGAGCCTGAGTTCTACTTCTCCACGAATCTGCAAAGACCTGATAGAGTTTGACCATGAAGATCTGGTTTGAGAAGCTTGTCCGTCTGGGGGTGTTGATAGTTGGTGAGAAGGTTCCACACTCACTCGTCGCCTTGGTACTTGCATGCCAATGGTGACACCATCCATTGGGGCCTAGACATGATACCTGCGTCTCCAACGACGCGAGGCCTAGACACTTACTTCCCGTAAGTTTTTTTTTAGGAACCCCTAATAGCATCGTGCCCACCAAAGCCTTCGTAGAAGGGAACAGTCATTGATTGTTCCATGTATAAGTGTTTATTCAGGTGGGTGCATCAGGGGTTAAAAGTCCTAACATCCCTGTTTCTGAAGTCCACTTTTCAAGGATGATAGAGCTGGTGTAGATATGCTACACCGTATTACCTATGGGAAATCTCAACTCACTGGAGGTGAGAAGTACAAGAATGATAGGCCACCCCACAGGTTTATCTCAACCAAAATCAATGCGGCACTTCTTTCGTATCCCACGACTAACAGTCTTTCCCGAAGAGGAAGGAGGTGGCGGATGTGACTGGACCAGGGAAGGAGGCCAACCACTTTTCCAATGTGTGACCATGCGGAAATATGTGTTTGAACATGGTGGAAGCACACATTTCGGTCAGAGAGGGAGGCATCGCACTCATCATCCGTCATGGCAGCCAAGCACATCAAACTGTTACTCGGGCCGAATGCGACAACCAGCCCCATGATGTTTGTCGTTTATATTTATAAAATGTGGCGATAGTCCACTCCTTGTGCTGTTAACGCTTGATGGTGACTTGTAACAAAATTTAATTTGGTAGTCTCAGCAATAGGATTGTATAAAAACGCTCCTAGTAGAGGGAGAAAGGAGTTAGTGAATTGGATTGGGAAACATTCCCGGGCTTAGGCTCCCCATTTGTAAAACTTGATACCTGTGTATGAATAAATTGCAGTAAAATAACTGTTACTCATGGTGGAGATTCATATGTCGTTTCTTTTCCCAATATGTATTTTCATTTACGTGTAAATGTGTTTCCTGTTTCCACTCCAGTCTGTTAATTACTTTTCATGTCTGCAACTTAAGGTATAGTAGTTAGGAATTCATACTTGTTATGCTCCGGCTGTTGTTCCAAGCATTTATCAATGGTTCTTCTAAAGTTGCATGGAAATAATCTTGCTAGTGCTCCATGCGATGGACTGTCCCTTCTCGTCCTCTAAATCACCCTCTAAATATCTCCTGATTGGAAAATCAGTGGCTATCTTGCCTGTGTTTGCAATCCCGCGTCATTCTTTCCCTTTGTAATCGCTTCTTACGCAGGTTTCACTCCATTTTCCCATGGTCCCTTGCCCCCAATAATCCCACCATGCACCTTTCCTCAACATACTTTTCCCCATTCAGGATCCGAGCCCCCTGATTACGCTGATTGAAAATCCTATGCGAAGTAGACTCTAGTGACACACAAGATTGACAACCTTATGTGGAGTAGACTCCGGTGTCAAACGAGATATCCCTCTCTGACTGCGCAGGGCCGGAGGTGTAACATCCCCTTCCATCAATCCAATGCAAGGAAGGAAACATTAACCAAACTACCGGGCTTATTGGCAAAACTTAGACCCAGTCAATTTCTTTGGAAATGGAGGGTTAAATAAAACTTGTGCATACCTATTCATACTCAACAAGCACAGTGGAATTAAACACTATGTATGCACACAGTTTCATCATGCAATCAACATGTAAACATCAGTCATTAATTAAGACATTGCAGAACATGGGATCAATACAACTCAATTAGTAAACACAACGGAATAACCATATTAACATACAAGTAGAAGGGGATGCTTCAGCCTATTTCCTTCAGGCAGAATAGTGAAACAATCACATAATAATCAATTCCATTCTCATGCTATGCACAAGCATCATACCAACTAAATTAAGATAATCATTTCATCCAAGTAACATGAGTAATTTAACGCACAGGGAAAACCACAGATGAACATCATTCAAACCACAGAGAATACTTATCTTTAAG